>PVHY01000696.1:0-99363 GCA_004024945.1 Uropsilus gracilis
CCCCCACCCACCCACATCTACCCCCTCTCCCCCCACTGGTGTGACTGGTCACATTTCTCTTGCATTGATCTTGCAGGTACTCTTTAAGCACATCAAACTCTTCCATTGCTGCCCTCCTCTGTGCCCTTTACCCACACTTCCCAGCTCACAGCACAGACAACCGGTGAGTAATGATTCTATCCTTAGAGTCTTTTTTTTTTTTTTCAGACTAAGTCTAGCTGTGTTGCCTCAGGTAGTTCTGATCCCATGGACTCAAGCAATCCCCAGCCTCAGCCTCCCAGGTAGCTGAGATTACAGGCGCCTGCCACTGTGTCTGGTTGCTTTTTTGAGACTAGGTCTTGCTATGTTGCTTATCGTAGTCTCGAGCCTGTGAACTCAAGTGATCCCTGGCTTCTTGCCTCCCAGTGCTTTGTCCTTAGTGTCATCTTTCTGAAGTTCTTGAAGGAGATAATTAGGCTCCCAGGAATAATTTCCAAATTAGCTTCAGTCTGTCTTGAACTTAATTATTTTCCTACTTAAATCTTTTTAAAGGCTTTTCTTACAAAGTATCAGACCAAAAGAGGACATTGGGCATATGATAACTTCCACTGTGCTCCAATCAATAGGACTGCTATAAATCCAGAAGCAGCCCAAATAAGGTTATTGTTAAGGAAAAATTCATCAAACAAAGAAGTAATAGTGAAGGAAGGCTCTTTTATCCTTTTATAAGATTATAAAATATAAAAAAATTAAAAGCCCTATTTAAATTTAAAGTGCAAATTTTAAAGTTTTGAAAAAATTGCTGAAAACTCACAAAACACAAAGAAAACAATTTTCATGGTTCTGCCATTGATTGCTGATGTATTGTACTCATGTGTGTGTTTGCATGGTGTACAGTATTTATATATAGAAGAACTTTGCTGCCCAAGAAAATGATGTGTCTTCGTTGCTCCCACCGCAACCCTTAAGGAAAAATAATAGAACTAAAAGTAGAGCTCTTAGAAGGTGAAAAGATATCTGTGTTGAGTAGACAAAGGTATTTGAGATCTGATTTTATAATGATCAGCTTATTATTAAGTAGTTTCATGTTTACATAATTTTCAATTCTCAATAAAGCTAATTAATCATGAAAATTCAAATACCTATGTCAAGGATCACATGTTTTTTCTTTTAGAGGATGATGTCTCTGTTACTTTTTAATTAAATCTCATCATCTTCCTTTAGGAATGCTATCACTGGAAGATACTACTCCAATTTCTGTCTTAGCTTTTGGCAACAGCAGATCAAAGAGTTCGTGCTCTTGTCACCTCCTGTCTCATCCTGTTCATCACCTCCTCTCTTTTTTGTGTGCACAGGTATCATCTTCAGGCTCTCCGGCACCTGTATGTGCTTGCTGCAGAACCAAGACTTCTAGTGCCTGTGGATGTGGATACAAACACACCCTGCTATGCCCTCTTAGAAGTTACTTATAAGGTACTCTTTCCTCCACTCCCATCTTCATAATTTTATTACTACTCATGCATCTTTGGAAGTCAAGTATTTAAGTTTTTTTCTTTAAAAGATGACAAGAATGAGTTGAACTCATAAAAATTGAAACTTCTGGAGTTTTTTGTTTATCATGTCAGGCTGTTGATAATGTATGGGAATAATATTTTGGAGATTATTAGCAACTTTTTAGTCCTTAAAGCTTGTAGTTTGAAAATGTTCCTATTAATTTACATTGCTGATACTAGTGTTCTAAAAAACAAGTTGGAATAGAACTACTTTTAGATTTGTTAGCAGAGTGCTTCAAAGCCCAAGATCATGTGTTTGGTGAGCTATCTTTGATTTAGGTGCATAGATTGCAAGCCATGAATCCTTCCTTCATTCAGAAAATTATTAAGTACCTTCTGTATATCAAAGCCCCTGGGGCACAGAAATGCAATGACTTGAAGGACGTCTATCCTATGGGAATCCAGGGGTGGATGCAGTTAGAATAGAGTGCGGTAACTGGAGACTTACGTGGAATACAGGAGAAGCAGAGAAAGGCTCCTCTCTAGTGTTTTTTGGAGCTTGGAGAGGCAGTCAAGGAAATGCTCAGTTTTGGGGTTGAGATTTCCCAGCTATGGGCCAGGTATTCTGCAGAGACGAAAACAGGTGTGAAAACCTAGAGACCTCAGAAGCATACATCCTCAGTGCTGCTGACTGCAAAGCGCGGTGCTTGATGTGGTGGATGATGTTGCAAACCCTGCAAAAGTGTGTGGACTTTAGCCCTTTAAGGCATGAGCATTGAAGAGAATTTTAATGTCATTTGAGTCTGTACAGACTGCAGGGCATAGAAAGTGTAGATGAGATATTTCTTCTGCATACTTCCTGTAACTATGCATAGTGGAATGTGACTGTTCTTCTCCATTTGTAAAGGGCACTCAGTGGTATGAACAAACCAAAGAAGAATTGATGGCTCCCACTCTTCTTCCAGAACTCCACCTTTTAAAGCAGGTGAGTTAGATGTGATTTAAGGAGATCTATCCCAGCATAAGTTCAACCAGAATAGCATAATATTTAAGCCAAGTAAAAGCCTATGCTATACTTAGTGTTTTGTAGGAAGTAGAAAAGCAGCTCCTGCAGGAATAATCATTAGGAGCAGAGAGAATCTTTAATTATAGAACTTTACTTATAAGTGAGATTGCCTCTGAACATGATTCATGGAATCCTGGAAATGGAAATTGTTAACTTCTTAATGTCTCTTTCTCGTTCAGTTATTCTATTCCCTCTAAGAATTGTGGACTTCTTTTGTCAAACTGGTACCTTTTCAGCATTGCATTGACTGTTGTACGTTTACCTTGGCAGATTAAAGTGAAAGGCCCTAGATACTGGGAATTGCTCATAGATTTAAGCAAGGGGACCCAACACTTAAAGTAAGTATGCTGCAGTCCTCAGACATATCTGTAAACTGAATAGAAGAAGATGTGAAAGAGTAGATTACAGATTATCTGGAATGATCTTTGTGCCCCTTTGATGTCAGTCAGGACATTATGTAGAGTAGGTATTGAATAAATTGAGCTGTGTCTTTGGAGGAGAGTTTGTATTAGAAAATTAGCATTTTAAAAAGAAATCAAATCCTAAATATATTTATTCATTGAGAAACAAATCTTATTTACCCCTTATTTTTATCCAGTGGAGTTACTTAAGTTGGGCAGTAATGGAATGGAGAATGGTGGTGCCTCAGGTTGAGCCTGAATACAGTATTGGGAAATGCTGTTTCCAGCCATGAACTGCCAGTAATAACACATATTAAGTTTATATCTGTTTTCTTTCAGGTCAATTCTTTCCAAGGATGGAGTTTTGTATGTTAAGCTCAGAGCGGGTCAGCTTTCTTACAAGGAAGATCCAATGGGGTGGCAAAGTTTGTTGGCCCAGACTGTTGTTAATAGGAACTCTGAAGCTCGGGCTTTCAAGGTATGTTGATTGGTTAAAAAACTGAACAATGAGAGAGAATAGTCCCAAGGCCTACTACTAGTCCATCTGTAGCATGCACTTCTGTGATGACATTTATGGTACCATCTAAGTGGGTTTGCTTGTTGCAGTCACTGCTGCAGATTGTAAAGACCAAATCTATTTGCTCTTTTATGTGATAGTCATAATAAAATATGGGCCATATGCCAGGACTCTTAATGATTTATCTTTAACTGTAAGAACAGTCATAATAAAAATTACTCTATAAAAATAATTTAGTTTTAATAATTTTACAAATATATTAAGCCTCAAGTATGTCAAGATTTGCTTGATTTGTGGCAAAAATAGAAAGTGATTTTTGCCAGGTATAGCTTATTAGCTCCATTTTAAAACTACCATTTATTGCTTGAATATTAATAAGGATAAAAGGAAGACAGATTTAGCCTTATTTTCCTAATTTGCTCTATTAATTTTATAGTACAGTATTCTAATGCTGTAGTACTTAGAATACACAACTAACAGAGTGTTCAAAACATTCTCATTCCTGTGAGGCTCAGTACATATTTTGTTCCACATTTTAGAATTCAAGTAAGTTTCCAATATTAGAAAGTATCCTATAATTAACCATTAAAATTTCTGAACTTATCCCCAGTTTTCAGAACAAATGTGTTCTCACTAAAGGTACATTGAGGAGTAGTCTAAAGTAGTTAGAAATATGGCAGATGGACTAGTTAAATGGCAGCCAGCAGACTAAGCGTTTTTTGTTTTCCCAGTTGAGGAAATAGCAGTTTATTTTAATTAACTGATCTTTTTAGATCACTTATTTATAATTGAGCTGTTATAATACTTTCCAGGGTTTGAATAGATGTAGTTGATATTGGTGAAAATAGTTTTAACTGTATTTGGTAGGTTGTCTGTGAAATAATTTAGAAGGATTTTTGGACAAAGTTTAACTTAAATTAGTACTGTTGCTTATATAAGTGAGAACCCATCTCAGAGAATCTAATCCAGTTTGTAAGCTAAGTTTATATATGAGTTTGAATGTGGAAAATATATAAGAATTAAGACATCTCAATTTTATTCCTTTCACGGATTCAAAGTAAAATATATACCATAGTGGAAAGTGGTTAACTTCTTCATATTCCATTTTCAGTGTAGAACCTTGGATGATAGTCTTTTGTTTCCCAGTTTTCTTTATTATGGTAAAGTACACATAGCATAAAACTTACCATCTTATCCCTTTTAAGTATAGATTTTGGTGATATTAATACATTCATAGTGTCATGCAACCATTATCCTCACCCATCTCCACAAGCTTTTATCTGGCAAAATACTGTACCTTTGATTTCTGTTAGATAACTCCCTTTTCCTCCCTCTCCCAACCCCTGACAACCACTTTTCTACTTCCTATCTCTATTTGAACTACTTTAGGTAGTTATAATCCTCATTTAAGTGGAATTACATGGTATTTTTTAATCAATCAACAAATTTATTTTTTTGGAGTTTACTCATTTTATTATTTATTTGTTTTTTTGTTTATATATATGTTTCACATCTTTGTATTCCCCTGGGCTCACCACCTTCCCTCCCTGACCACTCCCCCCCCCCAACCCCCCCAGTTGTGTTCTTCAGTTTGATTGTTAGCTTGTTTGGACTTTTTCTGCTGGCCTTTTGCTTGTTTTTCCAATTACCCATATATTAGTGAAACCATTTGGTTTCTGTCTTTTTCTTTCTGACTTGTTTCTGCTAATATGATTTCTTCTAGGTACATCCATGTTATCATAGAAACTACATGGTGTTTGTCTTTATGTGATAGGCTTTTTTTCTTTACCTTTTCAATAACAATTCTGGTTTCTAGCTTGCCTTTTACTTAATCAAGGAAAGGGAAAAGGATTTCTGGGTGTTTTGTGTAAATAAGAACTTTTAATTACTCTTTTTTGGATAAGGCTTTTAGTCATTTTAGCTTGAGCAAAAAGTTTCTTCTAACCTCTTAGCGAAACAGGTTGATGAAGCTCTGGTAGGTTTGTACAACCTTGAGTTTTGTGGGAGCACTGTGTGGAAAAAGTGAGATAGATTCCTCCCAATTTCTTATATTACAGTTTGAACTGAAAGAAAAGTAATCTTAATTATCTCACTTGTATTTGTTGTTTATTTTTTAGCCTGAAACAATTTCAGCATTCACTTCTGATCCAGCACTTTTGTCCTTTGCTGAATATTTCTGCAAACCAACTGTGAACATGGGTCAGGTATACATTGTTTAATTTGCTTAGCTCCATGCCTAGAATTTGTTGTTATTTTCACAGGTGAGCACTGCCAAACAATAATTTTTATATCTTCTATTAGATTAGACTTGCCTTAAGCACGTTGGATAATTTTCACTTGGCAAATAAGCTTTTATTGTCTAAAATTTAAATTTAGTAACTCCCTATTTTACTTGAAGAAACAATTTAAAATTTCCAAAGCTATGTTTTTTTTTTTTTCAAATTTAATAAAGTTTTATTAGTTTACCATTGATTTACAAAAAAATACTAGTTTTGGTACCTTCTACCCCTCCCTGGAGGCTTCCCAGGGAGTCTTGCTTTTCTATCTTCTTTATTTCTGATCTCTTTGTCTCTTCAAATAAATTTGTCTCTTTCAAAAAAAATAAGAAGTTTATTAGTTTTCTTAAATGATACTTTTTTATGTCTAATATGTTTTGGTATTTGCTGCCTATCTCAAATTTTTATGTAAACTTATTAATTTTCTCTGTATTTTATAATCTTTTCTGTTGATCATGAAACTATTCATTTCATTCAAAGGGTACCTAGTAGTTCTTTGATTTAATCCATATTGCTGCAGATGACAAAGATTGAATATAGGAATTTGATGATCTAGGGTTGATGACTTGTCCATGAGTTTGTGTGGTATTGGGAATTTTTTAAAAATTATTTACAATGGAGTGTCTTCATTTCTAAAAGTAGGATTATAATAGAACCTACTATACATTGTTGTTTTGAGGGCTAAGTGGAGTAACTATTCATCCTCTCACTGATTGGATCTTTGCTATATATCAGACATTCTGCTGGGTCTGTTTTATAATTCTCTCATTTAGCTTTCACTCTCAAGGTAGTTACTTTATTATTTTAGGTGAGAAAACTTACACTTGGAGATGTCAGAGATGTCAGGTGTCCTGGACCTTGCAGATAGTAAGGCTGGAACATGTGCTCATGGTCACAGGTCTCTGATGAAAGCCCTTGCCTGCCCTTAAGTCCTGCCCAAGTTGGGCATGGCTGTGCTTCCTCCACCAAACGTGTTCTGCTTTTGTTTCTACTGTATCCTTGTGGATACTAGTTTTCCTATCTGAATCCTCCTCTTAGCATACTTCCAAGGCATAATTTTGCGACGTATGGTCTGCTTATTTTAGCCTAGCTTGATCCATTCCTCTCCTCCATAGCACTTACAGCCTTAATTGTCCCTTGGAACTTAATTTTGGTTGTATTTTATTGATGTCCAGTGTCCCATGTGCTGTGGTTTTATGAAGAGCTAGCAGTTACTCTTTGTATATTTTATGGAAATGCTTCAAAACGGGCCATAGTAGTTTCTGTGTCATTTCTTGAATTGATTTTGGGATATACATTGATGTGCTACAAAAAGCTTCTCAATTCCACAGAAACAGGAAATTCTGGATCTCTTTTCTTCAGTACTCTATGAATGTGTTACTCAGGAGACCCCAGAGATGTTGCCTGCGTACATAGCAATGGATCAGGTATTTTAAAATTAATTAATTAATATATAAATTTCACATCTTTGTAATTTTGTAATCCCCGGGATTAGATCAGGTGTTGTTCAAAAAAACTTGTTCCAATTCTGATGAGATTTAGTCTCTGTTAGCATACTAAACAATGAGGTAAAGTTCCCTATCTGATCATATCTTTAGTTTAGCTTTTGAAAATTCAAAAAAGGAAACCCTATCAAAGTTGAGAGCAATACTTACTTTAACAGCTTTTCTAGGGGATCTGATTTATTTGCAATGTGCACTTAAGCTATGCTAGAAGTTTTCTAATGTGGCTAAAATCAATCTGATGAATCTTAAAATTACAGATCTTCAAATCCCATTCCATATCTACTATATCAGAATTTCTGGGATGAAATCCAGGATCTGTAGTTTCAAATAACTCTTCAAGTGAATATGACACAGTGAGTTTATAGATAAACATTTGGAACTCAGTGCATAACACCAAAAGACATAATATCTAATGACAAAATAATTTTTACTGGTAAACTGAATAGGAATATATATAATATATGTATTTCACATCTTTATGTTCCCCAGGGTTTGAATGGGAAAATATATTCAGGCAGAGGATATTTACAGAAACCTGAAAAATAATATTGTGTTAAGTAATATTTTTAGTTGCAAGACCAATTCCAGCATAATCAAGTACTTATTATTGTCTGTTACCCACCCTTTTTGACTGGAACATTTGAGTATATCCTGTCACCAGCACTGCCACGTACACTTTTAATGTAGCAGCCATGTTTTGAGGTCTAGTTTTCAGTTGCTATCTGAGGAGGAATATATTCTCCTCTTTTGCCCTTTGCAGTCATGGGCAGGTATCTGCCAAACATCCCCTCTGATTTGGTGATTTTGCAAATGTTTTCCAATAAATGGTGTTACCAGTAGAATTGTTTTTACCTTCTTATCCCTGGGATCCCATGCCATTGTACCTCACTTGGGTTTTTCAGGAATGACTTGTCGTAGATCTTTTTGGTCTTCATTTTTTGATCCATTTAGTCAAGAACTAGCTCATCTGCTTTTGTTCCTTTCACCCAAAAGCTGTTTGTGTGAGTACCATATTGAAGAATAAGGGCATGTGTCTGTACCTAGTGAAGGGTTCCTCTGTGAGGAAGAATGCATCAAAACAATGGATTCCCTCTCCCCTTTATTTATCTTAGGGGCTAAGTTAAAAAAAAAATACCCTGCTATTGTACATGTCTGAGGGACAATTAGAATTATTTCATGCTCTTGTTGATGGATTACTGTCCTACTTTTCAAGGCCATAAGAAGACTAGGAAGAAGAGAAATGTCAGAGACATCTGAACTTTGGCAGATAAAGTTGGTGCTAGAATTTTTCAGCTCCAGAAGCCACCAGGAGCGGCTACAGAGCCACCCAAAGCGAGGACTCTTCATGAGCTCTGAATTCCTTCCTGTTGTAAAATGTACTATTGATAATGCCCTGGACCAGTGGCTGCAAGGTAAGAATAGCATTGTGCCCCTTGTGAATTTTCGTTTTAATTTTTTTCACAATTGTGATAGGATCTTCGGTCAAACTTTTTTTCCTACCATCATCCCTTCTGCTTTCCAGAATAGTTTTACTAGTTCACCACCAACAGTCTAATTGACTTCCTTTTCCTGCTTTTTCTTGTTATTGTGGATCTTTTCAATATGTACTATTCTCATGGGTGTGAAGTAGTATCTCATTGTAGTTTTAATCTGCATCTCTCTTATTAGCTGTGATGATGAACATTTTTCTTTTCCACTGCCCATCTGTTAATTGGGTTATTTCTCCTATTTCATTGTCTAATATTTTCTTTCACTGTACAGAAACTTTTCAACTTGAGATGATCCCAACTGTTCTTAATTTCCTTGCCATACTGGTTGGTAAATTAGTTTTATCTCATGGGATGTACTGTCAATGTTTTCTTCTCTGTAGTTTATTGTTGCAGGTCTTACAGCTAAATCTTTAATCCTTTCACATTATTTTTCTGTATGGTGTTAGTGAGTAACCCAACTGCATTTTCTTACATTTGACTTTCTAGTTTTCCCAGCAGTGTTTATTAGAGACTACCTTTTCCCCATTTTGTAGTCATGAATGTAGTTCATGGATGGAACTGGTGATGGTATAAGCCTAGATTTATATCTATACTTTTTAATTCTGTTCCATATATATATATATTTTTGTGTTAATACCATATTTTAAAAAAAATAATGTTTGTTGCTTTATAGTAAATATTGAAGTTAGGTAAGTGATGCTTCTTTTTTTCCTCTTTTTTCTTAAGGTTGTTTTTACAGTTTGAGGTCTTTTGTGTTTCCATATAAATTCCAATTTTTTTTTATTCAGTTTCTTTTAAAAATATTGTTGGGATTTTGATGGGGAGTGCATTGAATTTGTATATCATTTTAAGCAAGATAGTCATGTATTGATTGATTCTATTTATTCACAAGCACTATCTTTCCACCCCTTCCCATCTAAGTCGGCACTTTGCAGTTCTCATTGTGTAGGTCTTTACTTCCTTTGTTAGCTTGGCTCCAAGATATTTAATTCTTTATAAATGATTTCCTATATTTGTTTGATTACTTGTTGTTTGTTTATAAAAAAAGTTGTGGAATTTTGTATGTTGATTTATATTCTGCCACTTTTTTGAATTCATTTGTTTCTAATAACCTTGATGGAATCTTTAGAATCTTCTCTGTATAGCATCTTATTGTCTGTGATGAGTAATAATTTCAATTCTTCTTTTCCTACTCAGGTTTCCTATATTCTGTGTGTTTATCTGATAGCTATGGCCAAAACGTCTAGTACTAAGTTAAACAGAAATAGTAACAATGGCATCTGTGTCTTGTGCCAGATCTTATGAGGAAAGCTTTCAGTTTTTTCACTATTGAGTATTATACTGGGTGTTGGTGATATATTGCATTTATTATATTGAGTCCTTCTTTTCCCATCTTGTTTAGTTTTTATCATAAATGGGTGTTAAATCTTATCAGATACATTCCCTGCATTTATAGATAATATTTTATAATTGTTATTTTTTCTTTCATCACTCTGATGGTGATTTACATATATTGACGCATTCTTGTGTCCCACTGTGGTATGAATCCCACAGTGGTATGAATCAAGTGGTATGAATCCCACTTGATCATGGTGTTTAATCCTTATGGGTATATTGATAAATTCAATTTGCTAGTATTTTATTTAAAGTAATTACATCAGTGTCCCTCAGGTATATTGATCTATAGGTTTCTTTTGCTGTCTTTTCTGGTTTTGATGTTAAGGTAGTGTTCACATCAGAAAATATATGAGGCAATATTCCTTTTATTTTTAAAGACATTTGAATATGGTGGACATTAATTCTTCTAAATTTTAATAGAATTTATTTGTGAAGCCATCTGATCTTGGACTTTTTTTTTTACTATCTTAATACCTGTGTTTGTCGTTTGTTCAGTACAACCATTTCATCTTGGTTTGATTTTGGTAAACTATATTGCTCCTGAAATTTATCCATTCCTTCAGGGTTATAGAACTTATTTAAATAGTTGTGCATAGTAATATCTTATTTTTAAAAATTCTGTGTTATCTGTAGTAATTTCTCTTGTTTGTGTTTATGATTCTGTTTATTAATGTTTTCCTTTTTGCTATTTTATTAACCTAGATCTTCCAAAATAACCAACTCATGGTTTCATTGATTTCTTTTTTGTAGTCTTTTTAATCTGTTTCTTTTATTTTTCACTCTTTTTATTTCCTTCTTTCTGCTAACTTTGGATTTCATTTTTCAGGTTGCTTTAGATGTGATATTAGGTTGCTTATTTAGGACTTTTCTCGCTCTTTATTAGAGTCTGTATGCAATTATTAAGACCACTGGTTTTTTGCATCCCTTAGATTATGCTCACCAATGCCCACATTTTCATTATTCTCCAGGTAATTTTTAATTTCTACTAGGATTTCTTCTTTTATCCAGTGGTATTAAGCAGCATGTTAATATATGGTGTTCATATATGGTTTTTCCTTCCCCTCCCCCCTTCTCATAGTTGAATTCTAGTTTTATCATTTTGTCAGAGAAGGTTCTAGGTATAATTTCTCTCTTTGTAGTTTCATTGACAATTGAATTGTTTCCCAAGATATGGTGGTCTGTTTTTGAAAATGTTATGCATAGATTTTAATAAAATGTGTATGCAGCAATTTTGGGGTGAAATGAACTCACGATGGAAAATAGTAAGAAGAAGGCATTCCTTGTGCTCCTCAATTCTGTAATCAGTTGGTCTGTACACTGTGTTTGTCTCACAGCTGGGGGCGATGTGTGTGTGCATGCCTACCTCAGTGGGCAGCCCTATGAGGAATCACAGCTGAGCATGCTGGCCTGCTTCCTGGTCTACCACTCAGTGCCAGCTCCACGGCACCTGCCAGCTATTGGACTGGAAGGTAACTGCATCTCTAAGTTCTCTTTCAGTACCTGTCTCACTGACACGTTTCTGTTTTTAATTTCTTGATAGGAATATCTACTGGGTAATTTTCTCTTATTAAGTTTTGTCTTCATTTGTATTTGGGTGTTATTACCGAGAACGTCTAGAAAAAAGAAGTGAAATTTTACATGTGCTGAAACTTTTCTTTATGTTCAGAAAAGCTTGAATTCTTCATAGGCACCAATTTATACCAATAAACTTTACATGTTCTTATTACTCTTTCTGTTAATTTTTATTAAAGTTATTTTTCTTATTTTCTGGGCTTATAGTTTGCATTTTCAAAATTATATAATCTTAATTTCTAATAACATAAAGCTTTAAGTTGAATAGATACCTGCTTTATGTGTTTTAAAGCTTTATTATCCCATAAGCTGAATATAAAAAACAGTTAATTCTAAGAATATTTATTTATATCACTTTTAAACCACTGCCTCTTAAGTGAGACTAAAAAATACTTTGTAACAAGGGTGATGGTTGTTTCACTTAATCATTTAAAGTTTAATGCCACTACTAGTATATTGCTATTTTCATTTGTATTTTTTAAAATTGATTGTGCACACACACACACACACACATATTTACATTGTTGTATACCCCAGTATTCTCCCATCACCTTGTCACCCATGAACCATCATCTTAATCTCTTGTGTCCGGCCCTCCCCTGACTTATCACCTCTCCCTCTTTTGTTCTATGCTTTACTTCTGCTGGCAGTTGTAAATTTTACTTGTCCTTTTGTTTTCCCTATATCCCTCATATAAGTGAGATCATCCAATATTTCTTTTTCTTTTTGGCTTATTTCTGCTAACATGATTCCTTCTAGGTCCATCTGGGTTATCACAAATATATCCAAGCTGTTATTTTTGACTGCCAAATAATATTCCACCATGTACATATACCACAGTTTTCTGATCCATTTATTTGTTTTGGTGGCATTTGGGTTGTTTCCATATTCTGCTATTGTAAATAGTGCTGTAGTAAACATCTGAGTACAGGTGTCCATTTGAATTAGTGTTTTTGTATCCTTTCAGTAGATTCCCAGAAGTGGAATTGCTGAAAACCTCAATGAAAAAGCAGTGTCTTGAGACTTAGAGTTATAGCCATGATAGAATTGCTTGTATTGGTCCATAAAAACAAATGTAAAAGCTAGGCAAATTATGTAAAGCAGCTATTTAAAGAATTGGTAGCAGCCATGCTGGCAGGACTTGGTTAATGGGCAACAATTCCAGAAAGAAGGGAAGCACAGTCAGAAAACTGCACCATTACTCTGACTTTCCCCCAAAGGCATTTGCCAGCTTAGAGCACAAGAGCAGTGGTCTAACTAAAAGCAGCAGCAACAAAAGCAGCAGCACTACTAGGCAGAGGGGCCAGAGGTGGGGTAAGGATTACTCAAGAACCTAGGTCTTGTGGAGCAAAATCCCAAATAGGAGGAAACAATAGAAATAATAGCTCCAAAGCCTGTACGCACTTCCCCTTGAGGAAATTACTATTTCTTACCCTGCACATGCACAGGGTTAGACTTTAGGGAATCTGGCAGAAGCCAAAAGGCTAAAAATTTGAGCAGTTTAGTAACAGCATAGTGAAAAAAAGACAAAGGGAAGAGTTCAAGGCCTGCCAAGAAGTGGTTCAGGTTTGTGTCCCTGTAGTCAAATGAAACAATGGCTGGAACCCACCCTTTGAATAAAAAGGTAAATATAAATAATTAGGTCTAAAATTAACCTCATGCAGAACTGAGGCCTGCTTGCCTGATGGAAGAAAATTTAACTTTCTAGAAGAAAGAAAGCATTTGGAGAATCTACAAGTTTTAATATATAATGTTCAATGTTGAATAAAAAGTTATAAGATATGAGAAAAAATAAACTTTATATGATCCAGATAATGGAGTTACCAAGAGTTGAATGTGTGATGCCTATGACTGCTACTTCCAAGAAAATACAGAGAATTGCACCAGAAATCTGGACTCAATAAAGATAAATGAAAATTCTGGAACTGAAAATAATGAGATGAAAAATCAATTACATCTGACCCCAGTCAGATGTTAGAATTAGCAGGCATTAAAAGAGTTATATTTAAATTAGCAGTTAAATATTACAGAATAAAACATTGGTGAGCTTGAGTATATAGCAATATAAACTAGTCAAAATAAGCTACAAAAGGAAAAATGTTGTGTGTCTTGGGATTGGAGGCAAAATGGCATATGAGTCCTAATCACTGTGTAGGTGGTGTGCTCCCTGCTTCTCTGTAGAGCTGGGTCCTTGCTTCGCGGCACATCAGTCACCTGGGTGGCTTAGGAAACTCCAGGTGCCCAGACTGCATGGCACAGGCATAATTGGCATCTCTGGGACAGGGGTTAAAAGCATAGCTTTTTAAAGGATGTAGGATAAGATTAACTTCTTTGTTACTCACTTTGAGACTGTAGTCATTTTTTAAGGCTAAGTATTGAGTGCATGGGTTATGTACTATAACTAGAAGGTAGACAGGCATGGTCATTAATTATATTTTTAAAATACTGAATTAAACTATTAGTGGTTTCACATGTAGTTGTAAGTCACTTCCTGAAGCACAGAATGGATAAATTTAATTTGGTCTATCAAGTCATTTTATAGTGCATTTGGAAAAATACATAATTTAAGTATTATCTTTGATGAATTGTTTTCAAAGGGAAGAATGCTAGATTTAAACCTGATTGTCTGAAGCTTTCTTGAAAGAGACTGGATGACTGAGTTTATTTGGAGATAAAACCTTTTTTTCCATTTCCATTTTTTTTTTTCAGGGAGCACAAGCTTTGCTGAACTCCTTTTCAAATTTAAACAGCTGAAAATGCCAGTACGAGCTTTGCTAAGGTTGGCTCCTTTGCTTCTTGGAAATCCACAGCCCATGGTGATGTGATCCCAGCTGGTGGTAAACCTGTGCTGCGAGCCAACTGCTGCACGAAACCCTGATGGCTGCACGAAACCCTGACCAACGACAAAGCTGGAGAAGCTTTTACAAGTTTTATCCTAGAACAAGGGGAAACGAGCTTGCGCAGACCTCACTGTATTTTAAAATCTTAAATGTTTTCAGTATTCCAGAGATTCTTGTTGTCAACATTAATATCATATGATCTATAAAAGGGAGTTAAAATTTACTTTTGTAAATAAAGTTTTTTGGTTTGTTTTCAAAACTGTTTGCTTTAGTTGAGGCCTTAGAATAGCTTGGCAGGAACTGGGTGGACTTTGGTTTTTAAAGTGTTTCAACCACACTGATTCAGGTGATTATGCGAAGTTTTTAAGGAAGCTCTATCATAAAGTTTTACTTTGTGCAGCAACAAAGGGGGCGTTGGCATGTTCTGAGATATTTGTGTATACTACTGTGCCAGTGCCAGACATCCTCAGACTGTGATCATCTTAGAGGGGAGTTTTATACTCTAGTGAAGACTTGCCCAGCATGAAACCGTCTCTTAATAGAGAAAATAGGAAACTTCCACTACAGAGTGATCATTTAAATTGTATTTTAAAATGAAAGGCAGTTCATTTCCACCTAAGATTTAGAAGCTGTGTCGGGGATTCTGTGCTTAGGTGATGACAATGGTAGAGACTGATACGGAGGTGACATTTCAATACAAGAGGAAGAAATCGGCTGCCCAGACTCTGACATGTGTCCAGTGCTTCCTGAACGGCCAGTGGGACCATAAACTGGTAGAAGTTGCAAGATCTAAACAATGATTGCACATTTGACAACCTAAAGTATGAGCTTTAGCTTTAAAAATAAAAATTAAAGCAATGGAAATGTTTCCATTGGGATTTTGGCAAAAAACCCATGTAGCATTTGCTTCTGAAATGGGCTTGCATTTATAAGACATCTCAAAGCAGCATGTTCCTCTGGACACTCAGTGTTCCATCTGCGCTGTGGCACCAGTGGCCTTTCCGCCTTGTGAAATGTAAGCTGACCAGGAGGCCAGAATGTACTTACCTTTCCAGTAGCTTTTCTTCTATTTAATAGTAAAAAAAGAGAAAAATCCTAGATTCTGGAAATTCTATTTAAATCAAGATTAAGAGCTCAGTATCTGGGCAACTGTTGCTATTTTCACTCTCAGTTGTTTATGATTTGTATCATCTTTTCTGATTTAGGGATACTTGAGTGATAGTTGTTTGCACACAGATGCACTCTCATTCTGCGGGGGGACAGTCATTAGTATGCTGTCAACAAAAGCAAAACTCAGACTTTATGAGAAAGAGCAGATAAGAGAGCAGATGGTATGTGGAAACAGCACTGTCTTTGCATTTTGGACCTACTGATTAGCTGGCAGGGAACAAAGGGATCATCTGGGCAGTCTTCTCTTGAGCAGACATGCTAAGATTGTCAAAGTAATCAGTTCCAGCTACTTAGGTTTCTCAAAAACTTTTGAGTTTGACTCTTACTGTCCTGACTATGTCAGCCTTCTCAGACTCATGGGAAAGGAAGAACTAAAAAACCATATCTGGCTCTTAAGAAACTTGCCCAGAAGTGGCACAGGTCACCTCTAGTTATGGCCTCTTGGCAGGAGGTATTTAAAATGTGCACTACCTCATGGAAGTACCCTTGTGTGCCCATGAAGGGGAGGAGAACCAGATGCTGATGGGCAATAGTAGTGCCTGTCGCAGTATGGTTCCTGACTCACTACTAGTTCCTCCTGCTTTCTATTTTGCACTACTCTCTACTTGCACAAATAGAGATGTATTGTCTATTTAAATGGCCATAATCAAAGAAACACTACAGTCACACACACATGTTCTCAGAGAGACTGTTATTTCACTGATGGATATGGACAGCTGTGCTCCTTCTGATGAACTCCTGACCTTGCCTACAACTCTGGCGCATAGAACCAGACTTAACTGGAGTACACCATTGAGTTAAACCCTACAGAACTTCCCCTTTGCTTTTTAATCTTACTTGATCAAAGCAACTTTCTCGCCCTTTCTTAACTACCAACCAGCTGTGTAGCTTATGGGCCCATTAGAGGATCTCCTGACATTCCAGAGGAAGGAAGGAGGAGGAGCTCTCATATCTCCGCTTGAGGATCAGTGTGCAAACTCATCTGTTGGGAGGCCACATGCCTGCTGTACAGACAGGCCTGCTGTGCATGACTCTAAGGAGGCTGAAATGGGCGTCAGGACTTGGTGTCAAAGCCAGAGCATGTAGGCGCTCTGACAGGAACTGCCAGAAGAATGGATATGTGTTGCTTCTGAGGAATGTCTGTGCCAAAATTCAAACTGAGGGACAGCAGAAGGCCGAAGCTAGGAGAGGATGAGCTGGATGAAACGTAGGCCCGTGGGCCAACTTGGATCCCAGCCAGGAAGAGTTTGTTGCTATCTTCTTACAGCTTTGGGTGCCTCTTCCAGGATCCGTGCATGCTAATACCAAATTTTGTACAAAAAGCTTCACTGTATGAAGATGTTTTTCAATTAAACTATGAGAGCAGGGACAGGATTCGGTCACCTTTGTACCAGTGTCTAACCTTCAACTAGCAGTAGAAGAAAACTGAGGTGAGAGGGAAGAAGTGACTCCTCTAGAAGCTGTTCCCCAAGGCCTCTGCTGGCACTTACCCACCCTGCTGTTACCCATGCTGATGCATACAAAGATTCCCGGGGACTGCCTTCTTGCTTCCACTGCCCACCAGATCCTTCCTCTTCTGAAATACATCTCTTGAGCTTCCTAGTGGCCAGTCGTTATCATAAGTGGTTCGTGCTCTGCGTTGTGAAATACATCGCTTGCTTCTCAGTGTAGTCACAAGCTGCGGCCTTAAGTCTTGTCTGTAGATAAGGATGGACTTGCCTATGCTGCTCCTGATGATTTGCTCCCTCTTGTCCTTGAATGAAGGTGAGGCCAGAATGAAGAGTAGGGGACTGCCGAGAGGTCTGGGCCCACAGGCGTTGCACAAGAGAACCTGCTACCTGGGAATTGCATGGAAGTCAGGCAAAAGTCCGAAGGTGCTGCCTGGGCTGGCCTCTCATTCTAAGCTGTGTAGCTTAGACTGGCCCAGTAGAAACTATATTGTTTCTACCCTGTTTCTGGTCCCAAACTGCCTTTCTTCCTAACCCAATAGAAGGAGGTAGGTGGAATGGTTAGGACATTGCCAGGCAGAACTGATGCACACCTTGAACAAGCCATCAACTCTTTTGTCTCAGTGCCTCTTTCAAAAACCAAAAGCCTTTGTGTAACTTCTTGCAAGGCAATTGTATTTGCCTGTGTGTATTTTAGTCACATGATGACAGTCTTCAGTTTGAATTATTTCCTCCTATTTTGTTTTATTCATTGTATATTATAAAATAAGACACTTAGAAAAATAATTTTATACTGTTTGATTAGATGAATGAAAATCTGTCAGTCATTTCCACTAATTTTACTTCGATACTTAGGCATGGAACCTGTGGCCTTGTATTTGCCACCAGCAAGCCATAGCAGTCTTGTAGTCAGGTTTTCTGGTGTGGGAAGCTGGGAGCATATGATTTCAGAATCTGGATGTGCTGGGTTCTGAGTCAGATGGTCATGACTCTGGGGGACCCATTGCTAGAGCAGTGGTCAGGAGCTAGTTAGAGCCACTTGTGTTTCTGTCATTTGTCTTGTGTTCATGTTAGTACACATCTTTTTTTAAGTTAGCTTATTACCTCATTCAGAGATGAAAAAAATAGTTTCATCCACTGGGGATGTGAGTAAATACTCAGAAACTGAAGAAGACTCATTGCCTAATTAATTGTGATTACCACCCCTATTTGCATTCTCTGCCCCTGAGGATCTAGAGATGAATGCCTATCCTCACTCAAGACTCCTGTCAATCTTCAGAAGAGGGTGTGGGTGCTATCTGTGACTCCTTGCCCCAAACTCCCTCTCTGCTGCATGAGTTCATTTGTGGGTCATCTCAGTATGGCCATGCGCAGGCTGGATGTCAACTCAGCATCTCCATCCCCTGCTCTTCCTCAACTTCCAACCATGTTTCCTAGGTGGGGCCAGGTAGTGTGCTGACAGGACAACTCAGTGCGAGATACCCTTGTGACAGGTGGAGGAGGCAGCAAAGCTCTTCCTTGCCTGAGCAATTAGAGACAGACAGGAGGGCTTCCTACCTAACAGGAAGCCAGTAGCCTCTGGCACAGGTGTCCTCAGCCTTGAGTTTCTGGAGGTTTGCAGGGGCTTCTTCATCCTCTGTTCCAAGTGAATTGTTATCTGCTTGCCTATGTCAACACCCTTTTTGCTTGGCTCCTGAGCAAACCCTGGATACAACGTGGGATTCAGCCACCCAGATGTGAACTCAGTCCCACACTCATCATCACTTGGTCTTCCCTAGGCTTTGTTTATGGAATGTCTAGTCCCTTGGCTATCTTTGCTAAGAATCTTTTTAAACTCTTAGCTGTCCTCTGAAACTACAAGTCTTTTTTTTGTTACCTCGCAATCCTTATACCAACTCACCTGGAAGGCGCTCGCCTTGGAGCTATAGTCATAGTGAACACCCGAGTGGCCTTGGGTTTCTCTCCAAGAGCTCTGCAACTCAACAACTCAAGACAGAAATGGGGCTTCAAGCTGAGTAACTGGAATGATTCGGGCTTGGCTACATTTTGAGTCAAAACTCCCAGGATTGAGTCACAGTTGCGTGATTGGGAACATAGTAGGCCCAGCTGTGCTGGGCTGTTGGTTCAGGGATTGCCCCTCAATGGCCACCCTGAGGAAAGGTTGATTCCTTAGCCTGTTTCCCCTTTGGCCTTGTGGAGCAACATGGGCTGGCTGTCATTAATTATAAGAATTGTCATCATTTGCTGCTTGAAGTGTCCAGGAAACTCAAGAAAGTGCTAAACCCTCGTGGGACAGAGAGAGAGATTGAATAGCAACTATGCTTCATCACTCAGCTTTTTATAAGACTGCCTGTTCAGTTCAACACTTGACAGTGAACTTGACTGGAAACTTTGTAGTTAGAAAATTTGTAGCAAAATCAGTCATTTTTGTTTGGGGGAGGGAGGGAACAAACTAAGAGCTAAATGGCATCTCTGGCAATTGTAGTTACTGTTCAAAAATACAGTATCGCAGCTGGCTAAAACAGCAGTCACTTATGTAATACATAAACCTTTAAAGCCTGGGCATTGCTGTGTCCCCCAAACTGCAACGAACTACCTGGGATCACCTTTAACTCTGGGCAACACCCCTAGTCCCTGTCCCCCACTTCCACCCCAAATGTTCTCCAGCTTTTTGAAGGATTTTGAGCCTGGGTTTTTTGGTTTCTTGGTATCAACTCTTGTTTGAAAGGGTTTACTTGCTGTATCCCTCCCCCCTATTTTTAGTACCTGTAAAATGGATCATCTTTTATAAATCACCGGTTGTTTTATGAATCTGAAAAAATATTAGTAGAGTTCAGATTTATTTATTCATTTTTGAATTTAGATTTATAAAAGCTAATAAATATGGCCAATCTCAGTTGTGTCTTTAAAAAATTTTTTTTTCTGTATTATACTATGTGTCTGATCTGGTCTTTTGTTCTTATATAATTTGTTGAATTCACTACTCAGGGCATATAGGATGGCTTGTGTTTGAGGGAATATATTTAACACAAATATCTCAGGACTCCTTGAGTCTGTCCTTTTCCTTACTGCGATTTGTCTAGCTTTCAGTTTTGATCGCACCCTGGGGTGGGGCCTCGCCTTTTAGCCTCCCTTCCAGCTGTCAATCCTTAGTTCCCTTTCTCTTTTCCCCCTCCCCCTCCTCTTTGTTTTTTAATTGAAAGTTGTGTTATTTCTATATTGAAAGTATACAGTTGCATATGACGGTACCCCTCTTATTCCTGGTCATGTTTCACCTATGTTTAGACTGACATACCAGTACACTCCAGGCCTTCTCTTAGTACTTTGAAATTTCTCACCAGTCCTTCACTGGGTAAGGCTGCTCTCTAGAGGACTGTCAAGACAGACCCTGAGTCTGTTTCTTCTAAAATGCTAATGGCCTGAGTGATTTGTGCCTCCTCCTTCCACTCCACTGCCACCTCTTTTCCTTTCCATCTTCCAGTGGTTTCTTTAGTCTCTTTCTTCAGCTTCCCTCTCCCTGGTGGTCCAGAACAATTTGCAGGTTTTTTCATCCCTTCTTTGCTGACCTTTCTGTAGTTGATCAGTCTCCTGCTCTGGTTCCTTGGTTTCCTTAGGTGTTCCCTGCATGTAACTGCCAGACCCTTTCAGAATACCCAGGAACCAGGGCCTTTTTTAGCTGATAACCACTGGAAGGTTGGGGGCCACTGTGTTATCCGCTGGTCTTGGCACGCATGCTCTGGCTGCCATGTTTGCACACATCTGAAAACCCCTGCAAAGCAGGAGTCTGGGATGTTACCCCCTGCAAAGCAGGAGCCTGAGATGGAGGCAGCAACTTGTGGGGAGAAAGCTTCGAGGAGACACAGAGTGAGATGAGAGGAAGTCCTCCCACACCACATGGTACATGTCGAAAAGCAGCTCGGACCATCTGCTGTCCTTGTGTGTAGAAGTCACAGGACCCAAGAGGTGACCCAGAAACTAGTTTTTTTAGCTGTCATAAAATGGAAATTTTCTTCTTTGAAATTTGAGATTTCTGATTGTACATTTATTCTTAGTCCTCAAAAAAGCCAACACGCGCGCACGCACACACACACACAACCTGTCAATGAATGGAACATTCTACTAAACTTGATTTATCTCGGACTGGCTGCCTAGATAAAGGGTTCCTTTTGCATTTCAGTGGAGGTGTGCTCCCACTTCAGGTACACCCAAATATAAAAAGCACCATACAAACATCTCTCTCTCCGTCTCATCTGTCTATGAGAGAGCGAGAGCACAAGAGAGAGCACATTCTAAAGAGCATGATGCCAAGCAGGTGAATATCTACAAATGTGTCCTCTATTATGTAATTCCTCATAGAGCTATGCATGGCTCTCCTTTTTGCCAGCAATTTCACTTTTCAGAGACCAGCAGGCCCTATGTGCTCCTCCTGTCTATGGCAAGATCAGAATCTCATACCCATCCTTCAAGGGTCCAGTTTATTGTATGTAGCTTGCTTCTCGTTGGAGCAAAACACACAAAACTTTTGATGACAAGTTGGAATTTATCTTTCTTGTTCCAAGAGCCTCCACACAATGGCCCCTTTTCCAGAAAGGATGATCTCAATGTTTTCTATGTCTTTCTGTTTAAAATTTTCAGTTCAGATCAAAACTCTGCAGAGGTTTTCATGATTGAGATCAGCATTTCCAAGAATTTTCCTTAAAAAAAAAAATGCAAATTGAGATCTTACATTGCATAGTATATGATTCTATAGCCAAATCCATTTGGAGAGGTTGCACAGGACACAGGATATTACTTTCTTTACCAAGGTTCTTCTCAGAGCCCTTTTTATGCTAATATGCATTAAGGGTTGCGGTAGCACTAACTCCTCAGGCCCACCAGTCTGGGAGATGAGGTGGGAGGGCAGAAGGTAAACCCATACTCACCTGGACCACCTGTAGCCCCCTGAGGGCCTAGCTAGGAGCACACTGCCGCACCCGACTCCAGACCCAGTGATGTGGGTTCTGGGCCTGGATCTGTAAGGAAAACAGGAGGGTGAACATCTGGAGGAAGGACCCAAACCTCACTCACCTCCGGGGTGTACCCTGTGACTGTCTTCCCCAACAGACCTCCTCACACAGCTCTGAGGTGACCCAGGCACGGTGCCCCATTGCCTGGAAGAACTCCACCTTCAGCTTTAGGAACTCCTTATAGAGGTTGGGCCAGTGTTCTCTGCCCAGCAGGAACTGGAAGATGCTCCTCTTGGATGTAGGGTTGTCCTCCTCCATGTCTGAGGCAATGTAGCTGCCACAGAATAAGAGGAGAAGCTCGTTCTAACTCTAGCAGTGACTCCCGATCTTGAGTGGGATGGTGGGTTGAGGATGCAGATGTCACTCTGGACGAGCCAGACCCCAGGACAGAGTATCCAGGACAGAGGGCCTGGAAGCCCTGTCTGCAGTGGGACATGGACCTGGAGGGGCAGCAGGACTCATCCTCAACACGAGTCCTCAGGGTGCAGGCCTTGTGGGATGCAGGGCAAAGCTTGGGGAGTCCTCCTAGGGGAGTCAGCCCAAAAGTCACTGGTCTTTGGCAGTAAGTGGTATTTCCTAGTCCCTGACCTTGTCTCAGGACCTTGGCCATCACCTTTCCCTCCCCCATGACTGTGACAGAAAAACCTTCCAGGAATCATCATTGAGGGACCCCAAGGTGCCTAGGCCAAGCCATCCTGAGAGAGTAAGGAGGCTGTGGGTTCAGGGATTTGGGGACAAC
Organism: Uropsilus gracilis; assembly: GCA_004024945.1. NCBI lineage: Eukaryota > Metazoa > Chordata > Mammalia > Eulipotyphla > Talpidae > Uropsilus > Uropsilus gracilis. Next base: position 22,901 of record PVHY01000696.1, read on the forward strand.
TGAGGGCCAGTCCTCACAGGGCCAGGAAGAAGTGGATCCTGTTGTAGAGGTGTCCAGGCAGACCGACGCGGCCAAAGTACTCCACCACCATGGAGAGCAGGTACTGCGAGGAATAGGGTGGGGGGAGAGCAGGGATGGATAGAGGGAGAGTGTTTTGGAAAGTGCATGGCCTTTCTCCCATCCAAAGGCCGTGGAGGTTAAATTGCTCAGGGTTGGGATGGCTTAGGGTCTTAGGATCCTTTGAAATGTGGACAGGAGTCGATGGGAAGGTCAGGGAAGAGAGGCCCAGTGGGTAGGGCAGGGACAGCTGTTCAACCCTTCCTCTTCCTACTGTGAGAACAGGTCTCCTGCCCAGGCAGAAATTATGTTTTCTACATGCCACCAGGGTGTGATGACCCTGCAGGCCCCTTGGTCACTTATCATTTTGGTGCTCCAGTTACCTTGTCAGACACTTTGAGGAAAATATCAGCTTCCAAGAAACTCTGGATAACAGGATCCTCTGCAAAGGAAAAAAAGGAGTGACAAAGTGACAAGGATCCCAACCCTTATGGGACTTTGGGATATATCAGAGGAAAGGAGAAACCCCAAACCTTATGGGGATCCCTCTGTTCTGGGGAGCGGAAGCCTCTCCCTTTCCTCTAGGAGGTGTCTGAGCCTTAAAATCAGCACTAGCTCTCTTCCTTCCATTGTATCACTGTATGTGTCACCAACACTAGGTGTAGAGTGTTTCCAACAGAATTTAACAAATGTGTCTTAAGTGAACACGTCATATGTGGTCTTGGGCTCAGTGACACCATATCTTTGTCCCTTCATCATGCTGTGACTGTGTCGCTTCTTGTCCCATCCGACAACTGAACACCCTGTGCAGGTGGTGGAGAGTTTGTGACCCCTGGGGACTAGGCTGCCCTCCACTTTCTTGGATCCCTCACTCCATGGGGAAGATGGGAAGCTCTCGCCTCAGGAGGAGTTGGACTGGAGTTGTCCCCTCCAGGCACCATTTTCTAGTGGCCCTGAGGATGCTGAGTCCTGTTGCCCTTTACTCCTTAGCGCAGCAAGGAGGGTAGAAGGTCAAGATCATTTCTCTCTCCCTGAAGTTCTCCAGGTTCCCGAGAGCTGGATTTCACCCTCAAGAATGCTGTCCAAAGAACTTGCTGTGATGATGGAGATATTCTCTATCTGTGCTGTCCAATATAGTAGCCACTAGTCTGTGATTACTACGCACTTGAAATGTGGCAAAGTGAGACTCAGTCTATAATTCACTTACATAGTGACAGGTGAATAATAGATGTTGTATTTATGAGCTCAGTGTTGTCCCCAGGTCCCACTCAATCTTACCTCTGGTCCTGACACCTCTTCTCAGTCAGACCTTACCTGAGTGCCCCACTTCAGAACATTTTCCTTCCCTGCTTGCATCCCATCTCTAGGTATCTTGCCTTTCTAAAAAGTATTCCTTCTCTGCATTTGTCCCTGACTGAAAGCAATTTATTTTTGTGTCTTCTTTCCTATCTCCTCCCATTTTGAGCATAAAGACAATAAAATATGATTTGGCCTTTGATCACTAAGCTCAAAGTCTTAATTGGAGGGAGTGATGCATCATCTCTTTGTGGGCAGAATGTCCCTTTGGTTTGTTCTGAAATGCCGTGAGCCTCCCAGCCCTTCGCACTTCCCAGAACTTGCCTCAGAGGGGAAAGCCCTGTCAGCTCCACAGATGAAGCAGGTGGTGCTGCTTCCAAATCACTGGAACACCTTACAGAAAAACCCCTGGGAGGGGATGAACCCAGAGCCATGACCCCGGTGACTCCCAGTTCGAAAGGGCATTCAGCACCACCAGCTTGGAGCACCCACCAAGAAGTCGGTAGAATGCTTCTTGGTCTTCAGGACGGTAACTGGGTCTTCTTCTCTTGTTCATCCTGAGCTTTGTCCCCTCAACATGATTGACAGTCCATATGGTTCTCTTCTGCCCCCTCTTTCTCCAGAACTTCAGCTCGCAGATAGCAGCAGAGGTAGTGGGCTTGGCAGTGGGGGGACTCCCCTCCTGGACAGCTGTAGGTACAAGACTCTGTGTGACCATGGAGGTGACCCTGGGGATCATCCTGGGTCCTACCATTGCGGTCACCCTGGGCTGAACCCTGCCTCAGGAGGACAAGATAACAAGAGACTGCTCAACAGTAACTGGTCCTTCATATAGAACTCAGCCGGTGAAAGGACACATACCTGCCTCAGCCTCTGTTGGCGTTCTCCTCTTCTGGCCTCTCTTCCTGGTTCTCTGCTCAGAGATAGGCTCTGACGAGGCAGAACAGGAGCCTGCAGGACTCCTATTCTGAGTAGCTGTGAGGAGAGGAAAGCCCCCAGATGATGATGGGAGGGATCTTTCTAGGAAATACTGGAATCTTTCCTTTCACTCACCTTGAGGATTTTGCATGTGACGTCTTGGGAGGTGGGTGGGGAGAATGACTGGCCCCTGTCCCCTTTTTGCACTTGTCTATAAAGGAGGGCAGTGCATCCAGAGGGGCCAGGAGGGTGGGAATTATTATTTATCTTTCTTTGCCAGGCATGTGCTGCTCTCCTGAGCTTCTTTCCATGAATCTTTCTGCCTGGAGGACACCTCTACGGAAATAAAGGTGAAACACTCTAGTCATAAAGATCTTTAATAGTTACCAAGTGACAAGACCGTGCCCTCCCTGTCTCACCCTGGACACCCTTCCTCCCTTCTCCTGCAGAACTTGTGAGAATCTAGAGGAAGAAGTGGTGATGCTGGAATCATGAGGACCTATCACCTTCATTAATTCAGAGACTGGGGTGAAGGAGAGACAACTCCACACACCTGCCTTCCCATCCATGAACACCTGACTCTGCTTTGTAGGGCTTGTTGGCTTGGAGCTGTCTCTCTGGAGCTTAGGGTGATCCTGCCCTTTCTGTTTACAGAAAAATGTAAGTGACCTATGGATCTGACTGAATTGTGACTGGATTCCTTTTGACTTAACCTGCTGCTTCTTCTCATTTCACTAGTGATACTGAAATGGCAATAACAGTAGCTAACAGTCATTGGTTGCTTTTTCAACATCAGTTATTGATCAGGCTGCTACCAATTACTAAGTTCAGTCCTAATAAAGATCTGTGAGGGAAGGTTTACAACTTACTTGACTTGCAGTTGAGGAATGCATGGCTAGGTCTGGGACATGCATGGTTATGGCTGATGCACTTTGAGCCTGGCACTGGACCTTGTGTCTGAGAAATGAGCCTCAGGCACATTTCCATTAAGGGTCAACAGGATGATATTACACATTCATTCTGTCATCCATTCTACTGAAATATTTTTGCAAACTATTATAAAATTATGGGCAATCAAGCCTGGAAAACATAGCTAGAATGGCCCATGCTTGTTTGAGATGTCCTTGGGTTAAATGAGGTAGTACTTAGAGCCAGCCCCCCAAGGCCAGCACCATAACCCCCTGAGAACAATCTTCCTCCAGACTGGTGGAGACTGTGCTCTCCTTCCTTCCTCTCCTTCTGGCCCTCTCTTTCCTTTCTTCTCTTTTTCCCATCCTCCTTTCCTTTCTGTTTTCTTTCCCCTCTCCCTCTCCCTTTTCCCCATCCATCGATGGCCCAGCTCTGTAAGAGTTGGTTTTATACTCTGATCTCCTCCCAGCGTTTTAATTTCCTTCCCCCCTATGTCCACACCTGCTTCTGTTCTCTCACTCACCCAGGGCACAGTCTCGCAGGAGAGTGATGGGAGCACTGACCGTAGCCAAGTATTTGAGATCAATGATCAATGGTTCCCAAGGTTCTGGATCCCAAGGCACTGATGACATCACAGATTCCACCAGGAATAGGTCGGGGGGTGGGGTAGGGGGAGGAGTTAGTGCCCAAATCTGAGCATGGGCTACTTCCTCTACCCAATGTTTACCACTTTGAAACTCATCTTGTGTTTAATTAAATTAATAAATGGTTTCAAATAAATGGGTTACATTTACATAGCCAACAGTGAAAAAAATGAGGAAATTTAAAGTTGATTAATTCTACAGCTATCATAAAGTCGTTTTATTTTTTCTGTTTTTCTTATTTGTGTAAGCTACTTTATTTGTATTTATTTGTAGTTATAAAAAATAGTACAGTGTGCGTCTATACACTTTTCATCAGATTTCCCCCAAAGGCAACAACTGTAGCACATCACAACAGGAAATTGTCATTGGCATAATCCACCAACTTTGTTTAGATTTCACCAGTTCTATACATACTCACTTATTATTCCTGTCTGTATTTCATCCAGTTTTATCACATTAATGCACTCACATGACCACCCAAGATTCCTGGCAGTTCTATTTCAGGGACCCCTCATGCTACTTTTTTATATACCCCAACCCCCAGATCATAGCAAACGCTAAGCTATTCGCTAATTCTCTATCTGTATAATTTTGTTGTTTCAAAAGTATCACACAAATGGAAGCAGACAGTATATGATCTTAGGGCTCTCTTCCCCCCCTCAGTCTGAGTCCCTTCAGAATAATCTAACTTATCAAAAAGAAGCATAAATCAATAGTTCATTCCTTCTTACTGCTTAGGAATCATCATGGTCATAGAGTGAAGTACTTAATTAGTTTGTAAGAACCTACCATATGCTTCTAGAGTGGCTCTACCCTTCCATAACCCCCAAAGTAATGTCTGGATGGTCCAGCTTTTCTACATCTTTGCCAGCATTTGATGTTATCACCATGTTAATAAGATCTCATTGTGATTTCAACTGATTTTAATTATATTAATTTAATTCCTATTAGATAATGATGCAAATTTCCATGTGCTTATTTGTCTGTATCTACTCTTCAGAGACCCTTCTCCTGCTGGTGACATTGTGCTGTGGTTCTGCACATTGTTCCCAGTGGAAACTGGTGAGGGGCAGAGGGGGTATCTATTGTTTTTCACAGTTGTTTATGAATCTATAATGGTTTAAAAATAGAAAAGGTTGTAAAAGAGGAAAGCAAAGAATTGTCCTGTTTACTCTTTCTTTCCCTGCAGCCTTCTATGCCCTTCTCTGCTGCAGGCACAGAAGAAATGGACAGCCTGTTCTGGTGTCCACAGATGGTCCTCTATGTCCATTCTCATCCTTGTTGGGGCCGGCTGCCCCATTCTTGGTGAGCTAGGGTTTGAGTCTAGAGGAGGAGGGTGAGTTGGACTGGGAGACTTGTGCTGCTCTCCTTGCTGTGTCCTGAGCTACTTCCACACTTGCCCTTTGTTCAAAGATGCAAAGGTCACCTGCTTCCAGGGAGCTCAGTGTTCTCTCCTGAGAACAAAAGAGTAGGTGAGTCATCCTTGGGGGCTCTCACAGACCCATAGAATCTGACCCCAAGGTGCCAATTTCTACAATTACTCCCTCAAAGCACACTGCCTTTGCTCTAGCAAAACACAGTTCTTGTCTTCTAAGACTGCCTGTCTGTGTCTACGCAAGTGTCTTTCTCTCCATTCCCCACCCTTCCTTAGTAGACTTGCTGATGAATGGGAGCATCTACTGAATTATTTTCCAGAGGGACCCAAAAACCCATCACCTGAACACTGTCATTTGAATCTTAACAGTATCATGGCAGGCTAGGGAGAATAGGCCTCTTTGTAAACTGTGTGAGAATCCCTAAATTGCTTTGGCCTCTCCCTCTCTTTTTCCGTTGATGACTGGCTGTCCTCTGCAAAGGAAAGAAACATGGCTGTGGTCTTACCAGACCCTCTTCCCTTTGCTCTCAAAGGTCTATGAGAGAGAAAGGAACTGATGTGTTCCCTCCTTTCAGGAAGAAGGGCTTTGAGGATGGGACGATGTCTTAGGAGAAAGTGTTGCCTCAAATGTAGCTTGTCCCAGGTTATAATTAGAAAAACTTTGGCACTGAATGTCAGTCTAGGAATTCTTGGATTCTGTGCCAAATCCTACCCTTTCAGAGTTGTAAAGGTTGCCCGACCGATGAGGATAGATACCATTTAGGCTAAACCTGTTATCAGTCAGGTGCTAATGGGGGACTATTGAATGTACTTAGATTGGCTTAGAGTTCCCCCTACTGGGAGGAGGCCTGAAGAACAACACACCTGAACCCTAGTTACTCTACAAAAATGATCTGGGACAGAGCGCTAAATTACTTCAGAGAACACCTATGCTTAAGGGATATGTACTTTAACATTGCTGTGAAAATGACTATCTTAAGTTAATAATATCAGGAATTTTGTTTTTGTCCATTGTAAAATTAGAGATTTCTTAAGGGACGACCACAATAATGTCTGGAGAACATTTTGAAAATGGGTTACCTATTGTGAAGGTTACATAGTGTGAAGAATTTATAATGTTTTAGTTGGAAACTGTGCAATGTTTATGGGACAACTAACTTATTGGGTTAGCTCAAATCTATTTATTGGTTTTGATTAGTCTGAGGACCATATTTTTTAAGAGAACTTCATAAGTGTTTTTAAATACCAAGAAACAACATCTTCACCCAGGAAAAGGACACAGCTCCAGAAAAGAAAAAGACAAAAAAGGCCAAACATGGACAAACAACACATAAGAAAGGGGATGGGGCCCCAGAGGTGGATGTGGCAGGGGAGGTAGTGGGGATCAACAATCATACATTGTAAGAAATAAAAAAAAAAAAAATGAGTTCCTGTCAACAGTGACAGGGTCCATGGTAGTGATTCCCCTTGAGTGAGCTTTTCTGTTATGTGAAGCCAAGGTGAGGAAGGCACATGCTCCTGCTGCTCACATCCTGAATTAGGTCTGCCAGGTCATGAAGTCCGGTATTCCTGCAGGTTGGCTTTCAGTAAGTCTATGAGCCATGTGGTCAATAAGCCTACAAGTTGTAGAGACATGGAGGCCAAAGACCAGGGCAACATTCTCTGAAGTGTGAAGTTGTTTTTTCTTTGGCAACTACAAAGCAATGGCAAGATAGGAAGACCACATGGAGTTTACCTGGTTCTTTTGTTTAGATGAAGAAAATCCTGATCTGAGGAGTCACTGTCAATTTCCACTTTCTCACTTTTTTCTGGTCTGTTACTCATGACAATACTTTAGTTAAGTGCTGGGGTTTTGTACACAAGGTGAATTCACTGCTCACATGCTGGGTTTTATAAAAGAAGAAAAGAACCAAGTTGACCAGGCACACGGAAGGCACCCACAGGAACAAATCAGCATCCCCAAGATGGCTTTCGCCTTCCACCGCTAGAGGCTCAGCTAGGCAGATGGGCGCAGACTGTGAGGTCATTCACGAGGGGAACTGGGATTTGGTGAGGGTGGTGGCAGAAGGCAGGATATTTTGCAGTTAAGTGTAGAGGAGAGGGCTTAGAGTGCAAGGCGGTGGGGAACCAGCTGGAAAGGATGCTGCAGGTGGGGAAGACGTGGACCAGGTTGGGGTGGGAGAAGTTGTCCTCACCCGTCCTGACTGTCTACGGGGCTGATGAGCTAACTTCACCCTGACTCTGGGGTCTCTTCAGAAGGCAGACAAGTGGCCGTTAGTGGGTGTAGAGGAGGAGGGAGAAGAGAAAATATAGCAAACCCAATCCTCCTGGCTCCTACCCTCTCCCCAGCCCCCCAACTCATAAGGTCCTTCCTCCTGGGTGGCCCCTGACCGAGTACTCTGTGCAGCCTGGCCTGAGTCACTGTGAGTCTCTGTGACTGGGCGATGGGGCTGGTGACTACTGTCTCCCATCACATTTTTCTGAAGCCCTGGGATCTTGTTGGCTTTCAGAATATCAGCTCAATAGTCAGAGTCCAGTTTCAGGACCCAGGTTCAGGTTCTCTCATCCTCTATCCCAGGAAGCCCATCTGCAGCTGGCTCACTCTCCAGCCAGTTACTCTTCTCTCGGGGTCTTTATGTCTAAGGCGGCTCACTCTCCCAGGGAGAACCTCCTTATTTTTGCTCCAACTGCTTCATTTGTTTGGGGAAACAAATTGAATCCTAACAGGATTGAACATGCTATGGTCAGAGCTCGAGGATCAGTACAAAATTGCCTTTAGCTCTTTTATTTAGTGTAATGCCTTCGAGATTCTTCTGCTGAGATAATGATCACCTTCTTCTGTAGAAGCTCCCTTGGGGGGAGGGCAGTGGATGAACTCCCATGGAGTTCAGGATTCCCTGGTGCTGGGCATGGCTCAGGCCAGTGCAAAGGGCCTTAAACTGCTGCTTTGCCAAGGCTGCAAGCCACAAGTTTGCTCATTTCCTTGCAGGGGAAATCTGCGGGAGTTGTGGTGACGACTCAGGGCTGAGGTCCACAGCGGTTGCCCTGGGTTTCTGGTTCTAGGTGGTGCCAGGATGGTACCCCTTGCTGGGTCAGTGTTCTCGGTGCTGGCAGGTGTAGTTAACACTTACTTCTAAACCAGCTAGAGGGAATTCTGTTGTTCAGGAGTGACCAGCACCTTTGCTTTTAGCTGGAAGAAAGGGAAAATCCCAGCCCCACAGGCCTGAACAAAACATGAGCCCAGAGGAAGTGGCCTAGGACTGTGACTCAGCTGTCAGCAGCACCTTGGAGAGCCGGCTCAGTCAGTGTTACTGCTCATGCTTCTGGACCCCTTCCTCCTTTTTGCAGGTTTTGGAACCATGTTCCCCCATTTCTGATACCTCTTCTTTTCCCCAGAACCCCAGGTATTAGGAGGGTAGCTCTGGTATTGACTTGGAGATGTGGACCATTCACAGGAGGGCTTCACTTTGGAAAAGGAATCACCTCCTTTCATACCCTGAGAAACAGCCAGAAGGAGAATTAGAATCTGAGGGTGTCTTCCTTCCCCCCCTGTTTTGGCACTCCCACTTTGGCACGAGCAACTCACCCCTCTTCCTTCATCTTTGCACTTGGACATGACACAAAGGCAGTTTTAGCTGGTTGCTCCAGAGCTTTCTGTCATTTGGGGTTAACACCACTTGGGGTTTTTCATTTGGTTATGTGTTGGTGTTCCAACTTCAGTTAAGGTCACGCAAAAACCTGACCTGTAGGGATGTCCATGCAGGCTGCTTATTTCTTCGCAATCTTATTTGGTTGCAAAGGCTCACATTTTGAGAGCCCTCTCCTTCGTTCTTTCTAAGTCTTGTGGCCAACTCTGTTTATAGATTCTTAACACATGCTGTGGATGGAATCTTCTGGCTGTCCCTGGACTTTCTCTACTCCTGCTTTGCTGTGCACTGTGTGCAGGCAGGAGAGCCAACATCAGACAGCTCTGCTCAGATGCCGTTTTCTCAGTGAGGCTCCCTGCGAAGTGTGACCCTAACACCCCCTCCCTACTGGAGCATCTGATTTTCAGTGCTCTCCTCTATTTTTCATTTCTCCATAGCACTTATCTTTGACTTGACTAGATAACATGCTTCTTGCTTACCATCTGTGTCCCTCTTCTAGAAAGAAACTCAGCAACAAGGAGCTTAATCTTTTTTATTCACGGAGGTGTCCTAATTATCTAGAATGGCATCTGGCTTGCAACAGGTACCTGAGAAGTAGTTTATTATGATCAGAAGAATGAATGAATCCTTAGGTGTTGAACCATGTAAAACCACCAGAAAAAATTAACTGCTCAGTTTCTTCAGAAAGTGGTCATCTTAGGTTAGAGTAACTCCTTATGAAAAGAGAAAGAAATACAGATGCGAGTTTTAAAAACCTTGTTTCTAAGTTTTTTTAAATTGATATAAAACATGCATGCTGAAAACCACAAGTCACAGGGCACAGGTGACTACCGAGCAGATGCTTTGCTTGTTTCACTGTTGACCTTGAGGGAGTATTCAGGGGAAGGGCCTTCCGAGGCCATCCTACAACCCCCACTTCCTAGTCTCTGTCATTTGAGAGACCCCACGTCCCTGACCTTCGTGACCCCAAGTTCTGCTGGTTCCCCATCTGCCTGGCTGTCCTTTTCTCACCCCTCTTAGACTGGACTCTTAAACGTCCTTGGGCATTTCCTTGCTCTTCTCTTTCTATTCAATTTCATTCATTCCTGCTTTTCTACTGATGTTCTATAAAGCAAACTTGTTGGAACATACACTCTCAGTGCATAATCCTGTTTGAAGTGGTCATGCTTGCATACAAATTCGATTTTACATACATAGTCTCATTGCTTCAGAGTCTTTGTGGATGGTCTTCAGAGCATGAACATCCTTAGTGGTGGCAAATTTTCATTATTTAAGATTAGTTTTTATTTGAAAATAGCCAAATACCTGCTGGCAAAAAGAGTGCCCCACAGGTAGGTAATGAAGTAGTTCCCACCCAGGTCCATGTGTACTTTTTAACTTGAGCCTACAAAGGAGCCGTGATGCTGAGCTGGGATCCCGCGGCTCTGGCAACTTTGAAGTAGGAGCTCCCACACTTTCGAGAGAACACTTGGATATCTTCATGGTGGTGCATTAGACTTTGAAAAACAGATGAAAAAGGAACCATTAACTCATATAGTTCCACCCCAACAAGTACCTGATATTTCATTGTTTCCCTCTGTGTCAAAAAGTTCTGTAAGCCAGTGACTAAAGCTCCTCCCTCTAGAACCCATCTCATACAGGGTCAAGGAGATAATATTTGTCAAATGCCATTTTAAAATCAGAAAGAAAGTAAAAAGGGATGTTCATCCTCCTTTCCAAGTCTGAATATGTATTTAGAATAATGTGATGTGAAGTGCCCCTCGTCTCGAGTACCTTTCTGGGGAGCAAGTGATTCAATGGATTGTTTCCTTAGATAATGGCTCAGGTGATTGGCACTTTTGATAGGGACCACATGCTGGAGGTTCATCTCAGGATGGGCAGTTGGTTGGTGGCATTTCCCAGTCACCTCCTGTCCTCACAGTGGACCGGCCAGTTCATTGACAGGTGGTAAAACCCTGTCCACCTTTTGGTGTTTGGCATGTACTCCCATAAGTGGCCAGTAGGTGGCAGAAGCTGCACACCGCCCTCAACTTTGTTCCATTCAGGGCTTTCTCACAAGGGAAAGAGCTATTTCTAATCCAGCCTGGGCTTTATGGCAATGCTTAATCACATGGAAAGGAACATGCAATAACTACTGGTATTTCTGTAAACACACATGCTAAGAACAGCTGCCAGTTGGGGAGGAGGACAGAGGGAACACTCAGTGAGAGGTCTCCTGAGGACAGTCTATAAAAGGAAAACCCTGCGGGTTTTTAATTTAAGAGCCTTGAAGTTAACCTTTGTGACTCATCGAAAGAAACATTTAGAACCCGGAAGGACAATGATACTACATTTTATGGATATTAACCTGGTCCTTGCTCCACCGTGTGCCCCTTTCCACCCCTTCCCTTGGCAAGACAGAGGAGGATGAGGTCCCCTGGCTCAGGCAGGCATGCCCACCCCACCCCCTGCAGGGCCAGTCTGCCCAGCTCCGAGGCACCTTCTGGGCCCGCTGTGGCTGGTTCTCCTATTCTTTGGTTCTGGCACGTTGCCTACCTCTTGGGTTTGTCCTTTCTCTGAGGAAAGTTGATTTGAATTTCATTGTGCCATTAATAAAATTGGCACCCGGTGGATAGGAAGCTGGAAAGGAGACACATCACAACAAAATAAGAAGTAAAATCTGGTCAACAGTGAGGCTGTGAGAACCGGGTGCCTTTCGTGTTAGTATGTGTGGTAAATATACGGAACAGACATTTCATCACCGTGAACCATTTTTAAGTGTGCTTGGAGTGTGCAGTTTGAGCTTATTGAATGATGTCGTGCAGCCATTACCACCATCTATTTCTGTAACTTTTCCTCTGTACAACTGAAGCCCTGGACCCATTTAACCCTTGCGGTTCCTCCTGTACTCTGGCACCCATTGTTCTGCTTTCTGTGCTTAACTTTCTGTGCTTTCTGAGTTCTTCAGCTCACACAGGATGCCTTCTTCTGACTGGCTGGTTACTTGAGACTGATGTCCTCAAGGCTCATAAATGTTTGTCTCATGTCACACACAGAATTTCCTCTCTTTTTAAAGACTGATTGCTATGCCATTGCATGTCTCTATATGTCTTGTCTGTTCAGGCACCCCTTGGTAGGCACTGGCTTGCTTTCATGTTAGCTGTCGTGAATAAAGTCGCTGCAAACATGGGTGCAAAATATCCCTTCGGTACCCTGCTTTCTGTTCTTTTGGGTCTACACCCATAAGTGGAACGGTTGGATCATGTTTAATTTTTTGAGGACCTTTCATGTTGTTTTCCATAACCGCTGCACCATTTTCCATTCCCATTTACCATTCTTGTGGAACAGTGCACACGCATTCCAATTTCCTCACATTCTTGTCAACTAGGTTTTTCTTTGGATAGCAGCCATCCTGATGGGTGTGAAATGGAGTGTAAACAAAGTTTTTCACTTTTTCCTTTTAAAAAATAAGACGTTTAATGAGAAAATGGTCTTTGGGGATATAACAACATGTAATTGAAAGAAATGTACTAGTATCATGTATTTTGATTTCTTATTTTTATTTATTTAAAAATTTTTTGATTTATTTATCTTCCCAGCACCATCCCTTATGCCCTTTTGACCCTTCCCTCTCCCCCTCTTCCGCTGACCCTCATGAACTTCATGTACTTAATAAACCTTGTTTATTAGGGTCTGCTAGTTTTTATAGGTATTTTCTTTGTAGAATCATCTACTATGTAAACATCCGCTGTTTGTCATCCTGACTTGATTCACTCCACACGATTCCTTCAACCTGCCTCCATTTTACTGTAAATGGCAGCACTTTACCTTTCCTTGTGGCTAAATAATATTCCATAGTGTGGCTATACCACATCTTCTTACTCCAGTCTTCCGTCAGTGAGCACTCAGGTTGTTTCTGTGACTGGACTAGTGTGAATAGTGCTGCAATAAATATTGTAAAGTGCATCAGTTTTTGAGTTGATGGCTTCATGTTCTTCAGGTCAGTCCTTAAAAATGTGATTTCCAGACCACGTGGTATTTCCATTTTTAGCTTTTAAAAGTAAGTCTGGATTGCATTCCAAAATGGCTGCATCGGTTTACATTTTGGTTAAAAGTGTACTAGGTTCCTCTTTCACCCTGTCCTCTCCAGCCCTCTTTAGAATACGTGCCATTCTCATAGGTATGAGCTATCTCGCTTTAGCTTGTGCATCTCCCATTGCCCCTGTGTCTTCTGGCTCCCTCTTTGGGGAAATGTCTGTTTAGATCTGCTGCCCACTCATTAATTTGATTTGCTTGCTTCCTTTTACATATATATGGTTCCGTATAAATTTTAGTATTTTCTTTCTATTTGAAGATCATTGTTGGTTTCTTAATGGGGAATGTGTTAAATCTAAGTATTACTTTTGGTGGAAAAGTCATTTTTATTATATTGACTTGCTCCATCCATGAGTTTGGAATGTCTTTCCGTTGCTTGAAATCTTGATCTGTATCTTTAGTAGAGTTTTGTAGTTTTCATCGTATAAGTCCTTCACCTCCTTGGTTAGGCTAATACCTAAGCTTTTTGTAAGTGGAATTATTTCCTAAATTTCCTTTTCCTTTTGCTCATTATTGTTATGTAAAAATGCAACAGATTTTGTTTGTTGATTTTGTGATTTGCCATATATTGTTTCTTAAAGCTGTTTGGTGCTATCTTTAGGGATTCTTATTTATATTATCTTCTTGTTTGCAAATAATGACAGTATCATATGACACAACTTACTGTTGCTATCTGAGTGCTCTAACCTCCAACACTGGATTCAACAAAAGTGGTGACAGAGGCACTGCTGTCTTGTTCTTGGTCTTACAGTGAAAGACTGATAGTTCTTTGCCTGAAGTTTGGTTTCCTGAGGACTTTCTCTTGACTGGATGAAGCATCCTGCTATTTCTCTTTGACAGTGGAGAAGGTGTCCTCCCCCTGCCCTCTCCTCAGGCCTTTCGTCCACAGAGCCCTCTGTGTGTGTGCATCTGGGTTCAGCCCCCCACACCCTAAGAGACCACTAGGGAGCAGCTTCATTTGCACCAATCAGGCTGCTGGGATTTCCCAAGGTGTCACTGAAGAGGAAGCAGCTTTATATCCTCTGAGGATAGGAACAAGTGGGCAGATTGAGGTCTGAGGACTCCCTTCCTCATCGAGCCTCCCGAGGGTGGAGCTGGGGAGATTGGGAAACTTGAAGTCTGACCAGTGGTCCTTAGGCCTCTGAGATATCCAGTGACATTGTAGCTACTTGACCCACGTACCCTTGTGCCAGGGAGCCTGGGTCCCCTGACGTGTCTGCCCAAGCTGTCGGTTCCCAGACATGCTTGTGGGGTCAACGGTGAGTCAGCTTCTAATCGCTAGATTAATTTAGTTAAAGAACTTTTTGTATCTCTCCTAAGAGAAAAATCCTGTGCAGATTCAAGTTTGTAAAAGGCACAGAGCTTGAAACCACGGAGGAGGGAGCTATCTCACCCAATGTGTTGTCAGTTTTTCAGTCGTGGTGAAAGTGCCGGGTGGCTGGGTGGAGTGGGGGGCCTTGGGCAGAAAGGTTAGAATGTCCAAGAAAGGTTATTTATTTGTTCAGTGTCCTTAGCAAAGATGAAGGTGTGATTGCTCTGTCAAAGGGATTAAACAAGCCAAAGATGCCTGTAGAAGCACCTGCAATGGCTAAGTGTTCTGCAGGGTTCTCCCTCTTTCTTTCTTCAGATGGGAAAAGAATGTTCTCAGATTCAGGTGGAGAGAGGACACAAACGGGGTACAGCCAGAACTCAGTGGACGGTCCGCAGTGACTGCTGCCTGGTACATGGAGGCTGTGCTCCCTGCAGTGGAAGGCAGGGTTGTGCCTGAGCTTTCCGACTCAGACTCTGCCCTTCCTGGTCAGGAGCTGCCACTTCTGGTTAACCTGGGGATAAGGCTTCATAAGGGCTCAGCTTTCCAAGGGGAGAATCTGCAGATTTCTGTTTCATTCTTGTTCAGTGAATGACCCTCTGCTGGAAGCAGGTGCAACTCAGTCAAGTGCCGATTCCAATTTGATTATTTAAAAATCACGTTGTTCATTGAGCCACTGAGCACTGGAGCTTTGAAATGATTGTTGGCAGGTAATGATCAGGCTGTTTGTGGGTCATGGCTTTACTTGTATTTTACTTGGAACTGCTATACTTTATTTGTCACTCTGAAGACATCAGTCCACTTCCATATGAAGAGTAAGAAGCATCTACTTCCACTCAACATTCTATAGAATGACATTGTTCCAAAAGCCATTAGTAACAAACATGGGAGAAGTTACTGAAATAAGATTTTACATTTTTGCCCCAATATATCCCCTAAATATTTGTCTTTGTATAATTTCAGGTATCCATCTTTATACCAGGTCACCCAGATCAACAAACTTTCAGAAAAAGTTAAAAAGCAGCTTCCTCTGTCAATCACATCGGTTCCACACCTAAGTGACTGTGTCACTCCGTTCATAGTTTAGGGCTGTTCAGTTAACCTGTTCCCTTGTTATGGAGATATTTACATATCAAATTAATACATTTCCAAATGAGTCCAGCACTTAATTGCCCAAATATATCCCCGTGTCCTGTCAGGTGAAAGAGGTGAAGTAGGACAAAGGAGAAAGGGCTTAGAGTGTCTGTGCCTTACCCAGGCCCCCCACTTTCTCTGTTCACATGTTCACTATTTGCAAGCTCTGGGGTTCACTTTAATAAAAGGAAAATTAATAACTTTTGCAGTTTATTTCTCATAATTATCTTGATGAACAGTTTACAGTTTGCTACATTTCCTCCTTTCTTTGTGATGAGTGCATGTACCTGTTACAGATAGGCAGGGTGTCCTGTTACAGATGAGGAGAGTAGAGAAGAAGATGAAGGGTGCAGGAAGGCTGTGGGCGTGACCTGGGGGGCTCGCTTTCCTACCCCTAATCCTGCCTGGTTGGCCTCTGTCTTTGACTGAGGTTCTGAGTTGTACTTGCTGGTGCTTTTGAAGCTCTTTTTCCAAGAGAGAAGCTTAGTTTGTGCCTCAGCTTTAGGGCAGATATACAACCTGCTTATATATCTATGGGGGCCGATGGGGGAGGGTGGATTGATGGAACACAGATCTGGCTCTGCCATTCATGAACTAAATGATCTGTATATTTTATTCTACAGTTTAAATCTCCCTCCTGTCATGGCTCCTCTTCTGTTCACTTGCAAGAGCAGGATATAATTGCATTTCTTCCCCTCAAGGGCCTGCAGTACATTGGGAAGGAGGAGGAGGACAGATGTGGGAGGAGGGAGGAGCAGAAAGTGGGCCTGCTGGTTGGAACCTGGGCAGCGTGAAGGTTGTCTATTCTGTGCTAAGTTGGGACATTAACTCTTTGATTTTTTTTGTAAATTCACTGGAGTTTGGTTGTAAGGGGCCCAGCATCATCTGTGTCTTTTAAGATCGGGAATGTGGGCAGTATTCAGCAGAGACTGAGGGTCACGACTGGGGGTGCCCCCACCGTCCTTTCTTGCCTGGCAATTGCAACCTTTAATTTAGGGACTATTGTGGCATTGTGGTATTATTCCAGGTTTTGGCTTCAAGAGAATCTGTGATGATTTTTTTGTTATTTCACAGAAATCAGTACCAGTGATTGGCATGTAATGTGGTAGCTTTGGGTCTTCATGTCTGCCCAGTACTCTCCAGGAGAGCGAGGTGGTGGGAAGGGAGTGTGGTCAGTCTGCTGACCTGCAGACACCCACACAAGCACCTCATACTCTTGCTCAACAATTTTCCCAGGCTCGGTGATTCTGTGAACTCACAAAAATAATACAGCCGACCTTCATCATGTGTACCCTAAGGAAGCAGCTTCATGTTTTGTTTCCTTGTGAGGAAGAAAGAGAAGTTTGGTTCCGTAGAGACCTCCAGGTCTTACAGGGGTGTCAGGAGCTGGATTCTTATCCCTCTGGCTTTCATGGTGTCATCTGTTTCTTTGAATTAAGGATGCTCATGGGGCATGTTCCCCAGGATCCTTCATATTTTTTGGTGGGTGTCTAAAGATACCACTTTTTTTTGGGGGGGGGTTCAGGAACTCACAGGGTGTGTCCTTGATATTGGTGCAGCCCTTTGGGGACCTGGGACATCTACTGTGTCATTGCCAGTGCTCCCGAGTAGTGCTACCCATGGGGGCTCTTCTCTGGTGGCAATGGGACCATCCCCTCTGGGGTGGAAGGCTTACGTCTGCTGCTTTTCCTGAAGTAACTGGTGGTCAGGTTGTGGAGCCCGTCTTAGCTTTCTGAAGGTGTCTCCCAGTCCTGACATGGACTGCCCTGTTTTAGAAGAGTTCGGACAGCAGGGAGATTTCCTCCAGCCTCTTGTTCCATGAGACATAACTTTCTGTAGGAAAGGAAGAGGAGTGGATAGCAAGTAAAGTAAAGGAGGACAGGACAGAGTTGACAGGCTGACTTTTTGCAGTAGGTAGGTGGGACCTCTAAGAAGTATTGATTAAAAAATACAGAAACTAAAATTTACACATTTTAAAGACTAACGAATTTTGGTAACACAACTGAGATACAGAATATCCCACCAACCCAGGAAGTTCCCCTTAACCTCTCTGGACCCTCCCCACTACTGAGCCCCAGCAATCAATGGCCTGTTCTCTACCATTATAGTCTTGCCTTTCCCTAGGATTTCATGTAAATGGAATCATTCTTTACCTCTGACTTCTTTCATTCAGCATCACCTGATACTTGACCTTCTTCATCATGGTTTTAACGGTCGGCTCATTTTATGGCCAAGTGGTGTTATGTTGTGTGGGTGTATGGCAATTTGACCATTTGGTGGACATTTGAGTTTTTTCTGCTTTTTTGGTGTTTATGAAGAAAGCTGATATGAGTATCATTGTACAGGCCTCTCCTTGGACTTAGGTTTTCATTTTCTTGGGCAAAACCCCAGAGCCATTCTGCTGGGTCAGGCGGTAGATGTACACTTAACTTGACAAAATGATGCCAAACTCTTTTTTTTCCAGGCGGCTGCACCAGTTTGTGGCTAAAATAGGCACTTTAGTCTAGGACATAGAACTGGCCTTCCTGACACCACTGGTGTCTATCTGCGATGGTTTTCAAGCATTTTTACTGGATTCCATATGTCATGAAGGAAGTTGATTTTCAGACAGACGATGATTACATATCTACGGAGAGGTGACCCCCACTTTTGAACCGTGAGTGCTGCACAGAGGCCTGTGAGGAAACAAATACAGTCTGCCTGGTAGGTGTGCAAAGCAGGTCTCCGGAGTGTGTGTCCACCTCCCATGTCAGGACTATGTGTGCGCCTCATTTTCAAGTTCATCCTGTGTTGAGATAATGCCTGAGGCAAGAGGAAAAAATATCTGTGGCTGTCAAGTGAGGTGGGAAGTGATTAATCACGGAGATTTTTACGGCAGGCTGAACTCTTTGTTTCCCGGCCCTTACCCATGTGCGGCAGGGGTAGACAGGGTCAAGTTTAAATCCAAGATGACAAGCATTGGGGCAGAGAAAGGTTCTGCTGAATGCTTGGTTTGGGGTCAGCGGCACCGGGTCTCACACCTGGCAACAACTCCAGTGAGAAAGAGTTATGAGGTCAAAGCACTCACTCACGCCCCTCTAGGCCAGAACTTGGGGCCAGCCTTTCAGAGCCTAGTTGCCCCTTGGATGTGCTGGGGGCTTTCTGGGTGTCAGCTGTGTCTAGGTCACTGTGTTTTGCCTCCAGAGTTATTGTCCACTTTGCTCCTTTTCTTCCGAAAAACAGGCAACACGGTTGTCCCTGCTGAAGTCCTCTTCCTCCCTCCTGGGGAGTTGGTATTGTCCAGGTGAGTCTGCTTACATCACGGCTGGTGTTGTGCCATTTGGCACTGAAGTAGCCCTGGATCATGTGATTTGTGACTTTTCGACACTAATTTATCACTAGGGAAAGTTTGGCCTCTTTGAAAAAGAATCCCTCATGTTGTCCTATATTCTTTGGGTCTGTCCCATTTTTTTCCACCAGCGTCTGAGGCTACAGTGGCTGCAGAGCTTTGATTTATTTATAGTTCAATAGTGGGATAGACATCAGGTAGGGACATACATGAAGGTTAAGGTCCAGTGTTAGGTTTACGTAAGGGTCATCCCATCTGAAGCCTTATTTGGGGAGGATCCTTATTTTTTCATTGATAGCAATGATCAGACACTTAGAAAACATTACACCATGAACTTCTGGCTTCAGCTTATTCTTTGAAAAGATATGTGGGTCCTGGCCTGGCCTGGAGCTGGAAAACCTGTGAGGCTCACCATTTTGTCAGGGGGTTAATGGGAGGCCAACTGTGGTACTCAGCCTGGGGTGGGGGGGCGCCTCTCCTAGCACCTGTGTGGGACTCAAGTCAGGGTCCTGCCTGCCTGCTGTGTGCACTGGGGAGCCCCACCTCCCTTGCCCAGGCTTCTGAAATCTCCCCAAAAGGTGCAGCACACCATATTACTTAATTTGTCTTTAACCCAATGGTCCTAGGGTAATCTGGAGAGTAAAGTGGTCTACAGGACACACCCTGGCTTGCTCCTAAAGAACATGTTGGAAAAAGGCAGTATTTTTCTGTTTTAAAATAAGTAGGTTTGGAAGGAGCTGGGAAACTGCGGGGTTCAGTTACAAAATGACTATAATTGTGGGAGAAGTATTTTCTTTCAATTTTGAAACACATTAAACAGGATATACAATTTAGAAATAATTTACAGTTAGAGAGGGCTCTTTCAGTCAAGGAGGGGGCCACTTCTGGTTGGAAAGGCTGGTCACAGGGGCTTTGGAATGGGGTTTCATCTTGTTCTTCAATGCAGTCAAGTGAAGAGGAAACAGATGGGGGGAGGCTTGGAAAAGCCCCCCCCCCTTTTCCTATAAGAAGCAGAAGGGTGCTGGCTGAGCAGGTGATTGGAAAGACATGCCCACTGTGCAGGCAGAACTCCCTTGGAAGTTAATGACAAAGGAAAGTTGCTCCGAGAACTTACAGAGGCCATGTGGGAGTGTTGGTCACCACAGCATGACAGATTGCCCTTCTCTTTGCCCACATAATCTCACCAACTTTATGGGAATGTGTCTACTGAAGGTCCACTCTGGGTATGGGGCTGAGCACTGGGGAAAGCAGGACTCTGAGATTCAGGCATCACCCTCCATAAGAAGCTGGGGATGGACATGGTAAGTAAGGGGATTTGGGGTTGAGGCTATCTTGTCAAAGGCAGTACCACCCCCATGAAAGAGGAAGTGGAATGAGCTTGGGAAGAAAGAGGATGACCAGACTTGTTACTCTCTGCAAATCCTCACTGAGCATCCCAAAGGAAGTGAGCCTCTGAAGCCTTGTTTCAGTTAGACATCTAGAGGACTCTGGACCCTCTCACAGGCTGTTCTCTTTCTCTAATCACTGGCTGAGTAGCTGTGCCTGGCTTTCACTCCCTTCTGAATGTGTTAGCTTTCACCTGTCGCCAACAAAAATCTATGTCTTGTCAACCACCTGAATGAGGAACACATAGATGACTATAAGTGTGCAAGCCTGTGTGCAAGTATGCCAAGTACCAGTCACATCCTTACTGTCATGCAGGGTGAGTCTCCAGTCTGGAATCTCCCCCGGACCCCAGACATAACTAGCTAACAACCTACTTCATATCTCACGTAGATCTCTTAGGTGTCTTGAAATCAACATATCCCATGTGAACTCTTTATCCAGGTTTCCCTCCCAGTTTCAGTAGAGGGTCAATTCATTCTCCCATCTACTCATGTGGAGACCTTTTAGTCATCTTTGGTTTCTTTTGTTTTTCTCACTCCTGACACCAATTTGTTCTTCTTCTTAAAATAAGTCTAGACTCCATCACTTCTCTCACTGCAGCGTGCAGAACCACCATCATTCCCTACTGGGGAATCTACACAACTAGATTCTTTGGCTCCTGCCTGCCCCAGTGCAAACTATTTTCTGCATCCTTTAAATATAGCCGTACCATTTCACTTTCCTGCTCAAAACCTTTGAATTGTTCCACATCACAATTGAACTTCACCGCCTTTTCATGGCCTACAAGACTGTAGGTGGTCTGGTCTGTGGTTCCTCTGTGTCTTGACCTCTGGTTCAGTTCATTCTACTCACATTCTCATCCCTTATCAGATTCTGTGATGTGATGTATCGAGTGAGTATGCACCTTCCCCAGGGCCTTTGCACTAGCTACTTTCTTTACTTAAATCACCATCCTTTTGATCTCTGCACAACTCATTTTTCATTCCCTCAGATCCCTTATCAGAGATACTTTCTTAGGTGACTCCATAAAATGGAGCTTACTCCCTCCTTCTTCTTTTCTTCCCTCATAAGCCCAGAAATAAGCTTCCTATCATATGGTATTTATTAAAATATTAAAAACAGTAAAAATTTTTTAACCAAGTATGTCTGGTAACCTAGCTTAGGTCATTTTCATAGAGGCATAGTGTCATCTGGTGACCTAACTTTGGTTATCTAAGCTTTTGGTCATGAGGCTATAACTTAGTCATCACCACTACCTTGCTGGAAGCTACCCAAATTGCCACCAGGGGGCTGAGGAGATGTTAAGAAAAATTATTCCCAGACTTCAAAATAAAAAGGATGACTCCATGTCCTTTCAATGCCATGCCAAAACACTGCTTAATAGCGCTGATCCAGGATTACTTAAACCCTGAGGGGAATGTACCTTTGTTTCATGTATTGTTTTCTAAAAGAACTCAGAACTCTGTGACTCACATGTTAATGTGCAGAGATAAATTGCCTATAATTTTGGCTCAGCATAGATGTAGTGATTTCTCTTTGATTAAAAAAGATCGTCCCAAATGTCACGATTTTCCTGCATCATAGAACATTAGCCAGTTTTGTATGTAACACAGTGCAATGGACGGAACTGAAATTCATGTGGAAATCCCAACTTTCAAGGTGATAGTATCAAGAGGCAGTGCTTTTGGGAAATGATTAGCTTATGAAGATGGAGAGCTCCCTGAAGGAGATTAGCGCTCTAATAGGACACCCTAGGGAACTTATGAGGTTACAGGTACTGTTCTATTCCACTTTCAAACTCTACTATATTTCTGAATTAGTCACTGAGGTTGCTTGGACTGAGTGGCTTTGGTTAATGTCCTGGACTATTCTGTATTTTGGGGCCTGTCACTCATGCCTAGAATTAGTGACTCAAGTTCCAAATGCCACTTGCCAAGAGTGATTTCCTCTGCTCACTTCCAAGCCATTCCCCATCCTCAGGGACTTGGCAGTCTGGCCCTGTGCCACTTTGTCCCCTAGGGCTGCAGGAAGACCTTGGAGCTAGGCACGGGGATAGGGAGGTGCAGAACAGGCTGACAGGAGGATGATCTGTGTTTCAACCAGTTGACTCAAGTGCTCTTGTAAGAGACAAGCCTCTCACACAAGGAACTTTCTATGAATCTGGTGGTGGGGGCAACATAATAGGTACCATGTGGAGCTAAACAGGCAGGAGGCTCCTTTGTCCTGTGAGGACACAGTGAGAACTCAGTCGTTAGTGAGTCTGGAAGTGGCCCTTGCCAGACACCATATATACCAAGGCCTCTCTTAAGGATTGTGAGGGCTCCAGAAAGCTTTATTTATAGGCCCTCACCTTTAGGACCATTCTTTTGTCTTTGAGGTGAGTGGGAGTGGAGGATTGAAAGCTTACAGCATTCAGAAATGCCCTCGTTTTACATTTTTCATGTACAAAGTTGAAACAACTTTCTGTTTTAAGAATCTTTGAAAGTGGCTCTTGTTTTTCTAAAACCATTAACCAAATATTAAAGAAAAAACCCCAGCTGTAAGAAATTTAAATAGAGAGAGAGTAGGCTGTAAGGTCAGTGAAATGAGCTTCTGCTTCTATGACTCCATTGCATGGCCAGGTCTGAAGCTGATTGGGGTTATGATAGAATTGATACTCCAGGGGGAGGTTATTTGAGGAGGAGTGGGTTGATTTTCCTGGTGGGAAGGCCTGCCACTGAGTGAAAGAGGTGAGCGAGTCAGATTTCTCTGTGAGTCTACAGTCTCTGTGAACTGAGAGCAGCTATGTACTGAGTTTGGGGGTGGGTAGACTGCTTGGTGTAGCAGAGGGACTTAGTGATAGGGCACAATCTGAGAAATGCATTCTCAGATGGTTGCTTGGTTGAATGTGGGTCACAGAGTGTACCTGCAGACCTGGATGGGCCAGACTACTATATCCAAAGGTTATAAGGTCTCGTTCATTGGACCCACCATGGTGCATACAGTCCACTCCACTGCTGATAGAAATACTGTTAAGCCATTCTTAACTGTATTGCCACTTTTTAAAGTATTTGCCTCATTTAAAACGTTCCTTCGTATGAAGTGCCTTTTCTAGAAATGAGTTTCATGGATGCTGGGCTTTTAACCTACTGTGGTTGTTTCATGAAAAACTGGACTTGATTTACATTATTTGCTCAGTTGGGTAGAAAACATGACCCTATGGAGGATGGCAATGAGAATGACCATTTTGAAGTAACTACTTAGGTTCGTCTATGGGATGTGGATTCTGATATTAGCTATGAATGGACTTTGAAAATGCACATAGTGTGACAAATGCAGTGGAAATTGTTTCTTTGTCCCTTGCTAGCCCTTCTGGGGCCTACATATATAATCTATAGAACACACATGTGTTCATGTGCACATGCACATACACGCATAAAGATATTTTTGAAATATGAGTCAAGACTACAAAGAAGCCCTTTTAGCATAAGAGGCACACAGGAACTCTGCTAGAGTGACTTTAATTTTGGTAGTCGGATTGTCTTGTGGTTACTCTATCCTGAGGCCAGACCACAGGGAGGGCTCCCCCCTCCCCACCCAACCACACCAAAGTGCGGGAAGGGACCATGGGGAACAAAAGAAGAGCCTTCCCCCACACCCGTGAGAGGGTGACCACAGGAGTCTGGCTCAAGGTCTTGAGGAGGGGGTGATGAGTGGTTGATGCCGCTCCCTGTTCCTCTGAAAGGGTTGGAATAGGTGACTTGATAAGAAAAAAAAGGATGATTCTATGCATCCATCTGGGCTCCAGGCCTGCTTGGCTGTCAGTAAAGCATCTGCACTCCCTCCACTGTGAAGACAGAGACTTTTATGTTGCTGGTCAACCAGGTCTGTTTCTACTAGGTAGCACTGTGACTAGGGAGCATCTCTGTGCAGTAGTGGATTTTTTTCTCTCTCACCTGACTTCCTGTTCTTCACCATCCTCAATCTGTCTAACAATCCAGTAAATTTTTTATAAGTGAGGTCCTGTTTTGGAAACTGCATTCAGTGAATAAGTGAGCTTCCTGTGTCTTGACATTCTTTCTCTCATTACTCAGAAGGAATAAAATAACTCATTATATCATGAGGGTTGATGGCGTTTGTAGGTTCTGTGGTTGAAGGGGTAGATTTTTTGGGAGACATTATAGCATAGTGACTGGACATCAGGCCTCAATGGCAGATGGGCATGGGCTGCACCCGTGGACCTCGGTTGTTTCGTCTGGGAAATGGAAACAATGATATCTACTCCACATGGCTGTTTTAAGGATTATGCAGGAAGCAGGGAGTCCTATATCTGGCCCCTAGGAAGGGATTTCTAGTAACTGGAGACCATTATTATTGTTGCTGTTGGAAAATATGCTGAATAGGCAGATTGAGATGGTACAGAGACCCTTGGAGGGACACCATCAGGTTGGAGACTTGCTGGTGAAAAGAATGTTTCCAACCTTGGCTTCCCGGGATCCCCAGTTGGCTATAGAAGAAGATTGTGGGGCTGGAGTACCCTCATTGCCTGGGGCTCTCTGGGAGCTCTGCCTCCTTTTTCCAAGTTGGTTGGTAGGTGAACCCAGACTAAGCAGGCTCTTGGTGGGGTGGCTACTCAGGGATACGGCTGAGGTAGCTGTGCACCATGAGCCACCACCATCAGAAGTGAAAAGAGGGCAAAGAAGTGCGTGTTAAAATCAGGGGGTAAACTATTTTTTCTTTCCAGAGGAACTTGTTTGATTCTCTAGGTGATACATGGAGATCTTTTGAGGCGAATCTGCCTTTCGTTCAACGCCTGGATTCTGTGAGGGACCAGATGGTGGGTCTGTTTAGCAACGTTCTTTCAGTGCAGACTCGATCTGAAGCCCTGTTCAGGATGCATTGTGGGGTGAGGGTCCCATGCTGAGGATCAGCGTTCAGACTGCCCCTGCTAGTGTCTCCAGAGAACACACAGCTGAGACCTCCCCAGGGAAGGCCTGGGCTCTAACTGGAAGCCTCTGGTTTCAACGCAGACCTCAAGGGAGTTCAAGAGAATCAGACCAAAAAAGGGGTCTGACTTCCCCATGTCATTTCTGAACTAAAACCTGCCCTGGGCCTACCTGTGACCCTTTCCACCCCAGACACCTGATGTGATTTCCTCCCAGGATTCTAGGTAAACAATCGAGTGTGTATGTGTGTCCATATTTAAAACAAGCCGTTGCTGTGGCTCAATTTAGTGTCTACAAACAAAAAAGGTAGCTCTAAAGCTCTTTATGACAAATTGTTAAATAACAATCTTTCTGCTAACTGCAGAAAGATCTCTGCAGAGATTCTTAATACAAATCTGTGTACACAGACAGCTCAGAGGAGTCACAGGCCAGACAGAGGCTGAGGGGAAAGAATTAATTTTTACTCTATAGACTTCTCCCACCAGAGACTTCAGATGTTCTTGAAAGATGGTTTATCATATGATGTGCACAGTATGTACTTTCCTTGCCACTTAAGATGCTTCAGAATACACAAGGCCTGTACTAAAAACTTTCATTGACTCTGACAGGAAGAAAGCACATATTCCAAAAACTTCCAGTCCCTCTACAGCCTTCCTGTTCTACTAACCCAGCTGCCAGCCCTGCCTGTCATTGCTATTTGCTAATTTCTTTGATCCTAAAAGGCTTTATTATTGGCAATTCTTATTAATGAAGCCTTGGTTTTACAAATCTGTCCTTTACATTTTAGTGAAGCAGTTTTGGAAGACACTTTCCACCATAAAGGGAAGAGAATCAGAATCGATACAAAACCCAAAGAACTTTCGAGTAGTTGATGTTTTTGATTTTTCTTCTATTTCTTTTCTGGTGTTTCTCATGATAAGCTTCCTTTGTTTTCAACTGTGCATTACTTAATCCTCACGTTCTTTGATTTTTTTTTTTTTAAATCATGCTAGTAGATTGATATAAGACTATCCCGAATGCAGTTTTCTTGAAGTAGTTTCATCACTTAACTATTCTCTATTGATAAACTTACAACAACCAAGTTCTTCGGTCAGAGGGTTGTAACTTCAGATACAGTCAGAACTACAGTAAATTTTAAAATATCAAAATCTATCCTCTGAGGATTTGGCTGATACTCGGCATCAAAAGCTGCTTTCTTGGCTCTGCAGGCCTCCACAAATCGCCTGCGGCCTTCTTCAAGTTCCTGGATTCTGCCTGGAGCAATTGGGTAATTAATTCCTAAGATACTAAGTGGGTGATTGAGGCTGAGGTTCTGTGGGCAGCTGACCCAGGATGTTCAGGACCCAGCAGCCCTCAGCACCTCTTCCTCTGGCCGTAGGGCCTTCCTTCTTTGTCTCCATCAGACTCACCCTCCCTCCTGCACTGGGTCCTCCCCAGCCCTGCCAGCAGAGCTCTCCTGACCCCCTCAGGGAGCCCTGTGCAGGCACCCAGCCCCTCTGTCTCCTTCTGCTTGTTGGACACACTGTCCAACAGCTCAGACCTCAGAGGCCAGTGCAGCCTCTCCCAGCCTGTCCCATAATTGGAACAAGAAGACAGCACAGTTTGATTTTATCTCTGCAGACTTTGGTATGGTTTGCATGAATAGAGAAATTATCTATAATTTGAATGTTTGATAAATACTTGAAAAAAACTATGATGGTCAAGAATAAAGAGAGAGTGTATGTATAGGGCCCTGGGGAGGATTCAGCTTTCTGGGGTAAGTCCTTTGCAGAGCCTGATATCTGGTCTCTAACATCTGGGAGGGTCACTCACCTTACTTAACTCATTGTGAATGAAACTTGGCTCCTAGCTGGGGAGAATCTAATCCTTTTTCTCTGACTGTGGCTACTGCCCTGGGACTCTTTGAGCCTTACTGAGGGGCTCGAGGAGGGGATTCCTCAAGACCTCTTTCCCACTTGTTCCTGACTCACACCAAGTGGCATCTTTGAGAACCTAAGGAAAATGTGGGACTTGCTCCAAATAAAATGTACACACAGAGCAGTTACCGGGACAGCTTAGGACTCAGGGGTTGAGGTGAAGAGCTGGGTTTTAAGGAAGAGCCTACTCATTGAGCAATGAGCTCTGCCCTCTGTTCTCAACAGGGCCTTGGTGCTTCATATGAGAAAGTGGAGCCTGTGCCGCTTAGGGCAAAGGTAGAGATGGTCCTGGCCCCCACAGTGGCTTCGGCTGCAGGGTGACTACTGCTGACAGGGCTCCAGGAGACAGGAGAATCAAGGACAGCCAAGAGAGGGGTATAGCTGAGATGGGAGGAATCCAAGGCATTTCCTAACATATAGTAGTCACTTTAACTGAATATTGCAAACCTGCCAGTTTCCAAATGTGGGACTTGCTCCTAATGGAATGCACCCACAGAACAGCAACTAGTCAGCTGGAAGAGGACTTGACACAGTGGGAGAAAACGCCTGCTTATCCTTACCCCACTTTCTCCTCCATCTTCTCTCCTCCAGAAGTTGCTGTTTCATTGAGAAGCTGTAGCTACTCTTGGTCTTGCACTTAAAGTTGGTGAGGGTCCTTGCTGATGTTTTGGCCAAAGGGGCCTGGATGCACCCATGTACCATCTACCTCCCCTCCCAGCCATCCGCTGACATTTTGGAGTGATGATTTTTGGTGACTCATGCTGCTCCAGACTGGACTTCATCTTTGTTGAGTCAGGGACGTGTTCCTGCCTTCACTAGACCTCCGGGCCAGGCAGTCTGCTGCAACACTTCAGGGTAGTGAGGTGACCAAGAGGCATGAACTTGGAGCCAGTGTGACTTGCACTCAGATTTTAGCTCTGCCATTAACCTGTAGGTTAACGGCAAACAATTTCCTAATCTCCTTGACTGTCAGGTGCCCTGGTAAGTGGGGATAATGGTAGAAGCCACATGACAGGGTCACTTAGGATGAAATGAGATCATCTGATGGGGTCCAGCTCAGCACCAGCTGCACTGGGAGTCCTTGGGGTCACTGGCTCTAATTAGAGCATGAGACGGGGAGGGGTGCTTTTCAGATCCACTTGTCCATGGGGAAAAGATCATCACAGTTTTCTTCCACCCTCACATTGCTGTTAAGATGCTTTTTCCTTTAAAACCATGAAGTGTGTGTTTTACTGGCAGGGAACTGGCTCTGATGAATCAACAAACTTCTTTATTAAGCACCACAAGGAAGCACACGTGGGCTGCAGTGCTGTCCATTGTCACCCATCTCTTCTCCAGCCCCTTTGCTGTGCTGGCTGGTTATTTGTAGGCCCTCGTGCCAGGATATGTCTCCACCCTTAGGGAGGCAGGCTCTGGGCAGGGCTGCTCCCAGACTGAGGCTGCTGGTGCCAGCTCAGTGGAGTCTGTGAGAGAGCTCACGCAACCTGAGCCTGTGGCCATCCAGCTGCAAAGGGATGAGCTGTTCTTTTGCTTGGAAAATTCTTATCAAGTCTCGTGGTAGAACGAAGACATCTGCGTGCTTGTCCCTGACTCACCTGTGGTTTTGATTCCAAGAAACCCCTCTACTGTGTTTTGGTTTTGGGGGGGGGGCAGGGAGCCAAATGTGTGCCTGACTTCTCCCACGACTGAACTGAGCCTGGACTCACCCCTGGGCCACACCTCAACCTTCCAAGGAAACCTGGGTAGCTGGGGTACCCTTATTTAGAGGCTGAAATGAAATGGAGAGAGACCTGCTACTTTGCATCATTTGGGTCATTTTAAGTTCAATGAAAACAACAAACAGGCCACCAAAACCAACTTTGCACTTGGCTGACTTTGCTACCTCGCGCTCCACTGATACAGGTCTCTCTTCCTACTCTGCGCCTGTGAACTCTGCTCACACCAAGTGCTCAGTCAAGTCTTGCCTGCTCCTCGAGGCTTCCCCAGCCACCTGGGGACAAGGCTTCTTCCCCTGCTAGTTGTGGAAGATTTTTGTCTTCACCTTTTCATCAGCCTCTGAACAATGATGCCAAGTTGATGGGGAGCTCCTAAGGGCAGGGATGAATCCTTGACGCTTTCAGATGATTTTTGTAGAACCAAACATACCCATTTTAAGTAAAAAATAATTAAATAGAAAAAGTGCAAGGAAGAAGGTCAGTTTTGGTTGAGATCCAAACCCCTGCCCCAACCCATTTCCCCACCCTCCCGTCCCTGTCAGCTCTCTCTGTACCTGCACCTGGTGATGTTGCTTATGTTGCCATACGAAATAGGACCACAATGGCCGTCGGGGTTGTGAAGACTGGCCAACCCTCCCCTTATGTGTCAGTTCTTTCCTACGGCTTCACATTGATTTGGGACCAACCCTTGGAGTAACATATTGTATGAAGTCAATTTCTAATGGATCTTGATGGATGCCTCTACTGATTATTCAACACGTTTCCTGACAGAACGATGAGTGGCTAAGAACACAGGCTCAGCCTCCAAACTGCTGGGGTCTAAAGCCTGACCGTCCCTATCTAACATAAGTAACAGACTCTTTGCCTGTTTCCTCATCTCTGAAAGAGGGATAATAACTTCTCCTACCTTTTACATTTGTGCTAGTGCCTGGCTGTTTTAAACGGTGCTTGGCAGATAGAAAGCGTTTGATGAGAGATGTACCAATTGCCTTTTAACAGGTTAGCACTGGAACTCTGGAGAGAACAGACTGCCCTGGCTCCCACTCACACAAGCATGCATGACACACAAGAGTTGTTCAGATGTGAGCTCAGGATTTCCATGAGTGGCGATGTCAAGGAAGACACGTAACCCAGGCAGAGAAGGTCCAGAGAACCCCAGTAGGATCCACCAACTTTTTCCCTCCCAACATGTGTGGTTCATGCCTGTGGGGTGCAGGAAGTAAGGCCATGCATACTTAAGGTGACCTGCTGGGTCCCTTTCTCCAGGCATTTCACTTTGGGTCCCCTTTGCTGCCCCCACTGAGATGGAAGGGGGAGAGCCTATTGTGTGGGTGGCCCTGGCAGCCTTCTGTCACACGCCATCTCTTCTTGGCCTTCTTCATGTTTTGCCTGCAGCTTTAGCTCTGCAATCTCAGGATGCTTCCTTATTCTTCCTTGTGTTACTTATTTTAACAGCTGGGGATCCTGAGTCTGAGGGCCCCTATGGAAGTGATGATGAGCTATGAAGTGTATTTCTGTGCAACAAAATAAAGTTCATGACTGTTTTGTGGCTTAGATAATAGAAGACGTGATGGGGAAGAGCATGCGCTACCTTGAAAGTAAGTAGACGCACATACACACAGACACACACACACACAGAGTTAAAGTTTGCACTAACCACAGTTCTTGTTCTTTTGAGGATCTAAGCTCCCTGTCTTCCAGGACTTGCCTGTGGTCCTGGCAGGCAGACCTGTGCCCTGGTCTTACGGTGAGCCAGCCAGGGTAGTGATGTAGGGCTTTGTGAGGAGTGAGTGAGCAGAGAGTCGACACTGCCTTTACAAGTCTACCCATTCTCTTGTTCTGTCAGTTCCTAACGAACCATCACATCAGACCTGCAGTGTAGACACTGTGTATGATCTATCCAACATTGGGAAATGCGGCTTAAGTTCAGTTACAAAGGTTACCTTCATGGCGTTGAGTTTGGAAGTTATGTGAAGAGCAACCATCAAGTCTGGGGAGTTACGTAGCTGATCTGTGTGTGTCTGAGGGGTGGAGACCAAAGGTCTGAGGCTGCTTCCTACTTTATGGTAACTGAGTCATGTGACCTGGGCAAGCCCCTCCACTGCTTAGCATCCCTTTCTTTTTTTTTTTTTTTTTTTTTTTGAGACTAAGTCTCGCTATTTTTGCCCGTGGAACCACATGCTCTCGTTGCCCGGGGTACCACGGACTCAAGCAATCCCCAGCCTCAGCTTCCCAGGTAGCTGGGATGACAGGCGTGCACCACCACGCCCAGCTATTTTTTGGAACTAGGTCTCGCTACGGGCCCCAGGCGGGACTCGAACCGCGATCCCTAAGCCCCGACCGCTTCATAGGCTGAAGCTTACAAGCACGAG
Organism: Uropsilus gracilis; assembly: GCA_004024945.1. NCBI lineage: Eukaryota > Metazoa > Chordata > Mammalia > Eulipotyphla > Talpidae > Uropsilus > Uropsilus gracilis. Next base: position 53,906 of record PVHY01000696.1, read on the forward strand.
TCACCGTGCCCGGCCCCTTTCTTCCTCTTTAACGTGGCGAATCGCAAAGCGAGATGCTGGTAGGCATCTCTCCAAGATGGTCCATGGGCAGGTACGTTTGGAACACACTGACCCTTTGTTTTCCCAGTCACATCTCAGACCCTGCAGACACTTGCAGAAAGAAACTTGTTCAGGGCTCTCAGCAAGCAGGGGCCTCGATTTTGGCTATACAATCCATTCCTGATGGTGATAATATGGTTTGGGGAATACTGGTTTAGGTGTCTTTTGTGGTCTCACATCTCTATGAAAATTGTGGCCTGTGGAGCACCTGTTGGTGATCAGGCCTGAGTGTGCCACCTGCTTTGGGGTGGTGTCACAGAGCTCAGCACTCCCTAAGCCCCAGTCCTTCACCCCAGAGTACCGGAGAGTTTTACAGGCAGCTGTGTGCACAGAGCTCACAGCACAGTGCCTCTGGCCTTTACACCTGGTTTTTCATCTAGTCCGTATTTCCCGGGTTCCCCAGGCCCCAGCCTCCTCCTGGATCACTGTCTTTAGCTGACCCAGCCTCTCTCAACCCTCTCCGTGACTTCCCTTCCTCATAACCCTAGTTTTGTTCCTTTTTTTTTTTTTTTCTCAGACTGGGTCTCACTGTTTTTGCCTGTGGAACTGCAGGCTCACATTACCCCTCACAGACTCAAGCAATCCCTAGCGTCTCAGCTTCCCAGGGAGCTGGGATTACAGGCGTGCACCACCACGCCCAGCTATTTTTTGGGACTAGGTTTTGCTATGTTGTCCCGAGCGGGACTCGACCCATGATCCCTAGCCCCAGCTGTTTCATAGGCTGAAGCTTACAGGCATGAGCCACTGTGCCTGGCTCCTAGTTCTGTTCTTAAGGTGAGCTGGGTGTAGTGGAGTTCCTGCCATTCCTTCCCCTGGCCCCACTTTCTCAGCTTGAAACAGTAACTGTCCAACTCTTGGTAAAGTCACTAATGACTGTATCTGTAGACTTATTATTCTCTGTGGCTGAAAAAAGCTTAAAAAATCAAGATTATTTGCATTTATGTTCTCCTATGGGTGCTCCATGTGATACTGCCTGTTTCTCAGAGCTGTCATGGGACAGGGATGCTGTCTTGGTTCTTATGTTCCAGGATGGATGCAGCACCTTCACGTGTACACTGGCTAACCTGACACCTTTCCTAAATAGAGAAAAAAAGGCAACAAAACTTCCAGTGTAAACAGAATACAACTGACCCTTGAACAACCAGGCGGTGGTGGGGGTGTTAGTTCATTACCCTCACAAAATGCTGGCTAGAGGGAACTTTGAAAAATGTCTGATTATAACCAAAATAGTTTGTATTTTGCCCATTTTCACTGTCAGCTCCCTCCAGTGTATAACTTTTGACACTCCCAAACTTAATTACTGTCATGCTTGGGAATCCACAAAGGGGGACTGGTTGCAGGGCCCCAACCAGATGTAATGCTCATGCCTCTTACACCATCCCTCTGTAACTGTGGGTCCCTGTATCTGCAGTTTCAACCAGATGACATCAGAGGCTGGTTGAATCCCTGTACGTGGATTCCCGTGGGTAGAAGAAAAATCTGTCCACAAGTGGATCCTTGCTGTTCAAACCCATGTCATTCAAGTGCCAACAGCAAGCTTCCCTGAGGCTTGTTGCAGCATTAAACAAAACCAGTGGGTGCCCTGAGTCAGGTGTGCTGGGACATTTGCCCCGAGTTTCAGGTAGTTTCTGGGTTCTTTGCTGCTTCCAGCTCTGCCCTACCTGATCCCTGGAAATAGGTAAGAGATCACACTGCTCACAAGGTGGGTCTTGCAGCCCCCAGCCAGGGTGGCGTTAAGCTGAAGTTTCTTATGAAGTTTTCCCACTACTCCAAACTTGCACTGTTAATGTAGAAAATTTTTTTCTTATAATTTTGGGTGGAAATGTCTTTTAAATAGCTTTTGAAATTTATGAAGGCACATATAGAAACTAATGAAGGAACAGAGGCAAACATAAAAACTAAACGCAATCTCACCTTTCAGAGATACGTACTTTTAATTTTTTTATATTTCCTCCATGTCATCTCTATAGACATGTATACGTGCAATTTTATTGCAATTTTGGAATTCGTTGGGCATGTAATTTTGTGTAAGAGTTGCGTTCCCTTTAACATGATAGCATGGCTATGTTCCTACATTATTAAATAGTCTTGAAAAACAGCATCTTGGAATTACTACTGTTTATTCCATCTTATGGCTATATCATAATTTATTTACCATTCCCACACTGTGAGGCAAAGACACCAGTGCCAAGTTTTTGCAACTCTATATGAAGCTTCAATGAACATCTTTGCAAAAAGAGTCCAAGTTTCTGACTCATTCTTACCAATGGATTGCCAGTGGGTCATTGCCAGGTGGAAGGGTCTAAATTCCCTTTAAAGGCTCTAACCCAGATTGCCAAATTGCTTTCCAGAACAGCTCTTGCACATAAATGAGTGAGGTTGCAGCATATGTTAGCAACCTCAGCCAGGGACAGTGAGGGTGTCAGGAGGATCCATTTGGCATTTCACTTTCTTCCTCTCATCCCTTAGGTGAAGAGTTAGGACTTGACTTATTTAAAAAAAATTTAGACCCAAATGGACTAAGAAAATGAATGAGTGTTGAACATTCATCTTGTGGCCCATCCCGTGGAAACACAGCAGCAACAAAACAATGCTTGGAAGGTAGCTCTTTACTAGAATATCCCATATACCTTCTTGTTTCATAGATAGTTTCTTATTATTTTCGCCTTCAGAGTATCCAGGTCTTAAAGACTCCATGTATTAGGTAAAATTCATAAAAACCACCAAGTGGTAATAAACAGTGGTGTTCAGCAGCGCACGAAGTCCTGAACACTGCCTGTTGCTACTTCCGGCTTTTCTCTGTATCTGGCCAACAGCTGCCTGTCCTGAGGCCAGACTGGGCTCCCTCTAAGGAATGTCAGCACTGTCACTCTGCACCTCACCGAGTGCCTGGACTCTGAAGAAGGCTATCCTGAGGGCATCTGAGAAGGTCCTGATGCAGGACAGTTCCTACTTGACACCCCTGCTCCTCCTTGTCCTGAAGCCCCAGGCCCCAGGCATTCCTGTCCTCTGTGTCTTCTCGAAATTCTTAGCCTCCCAAAAGTTGTACAAATGGTCGGTCAGTTTTCTGAGAGCAGAGGTATTGTGCCTCATGGTCAGCAGGGACTGCAGCCAGGTGCAGGGCACAGTGCAGCAAGGAGGTGGAGACTTAGAGGCCCCAGGGCAGAGGATGAGGCATCTCCTCTACTGCCCCTGCCATGGCTATCCTTCTTGTTGCATGCCCAAACTGGAGACTTATGGGGTCTGTGGGTCCCACTCTCTTTAGGCAGTCCTTGGGAACAAGCACCCTCATGGCCCTGACATCGGGAGTTCAGTCCCAGGAGGATGACCTTTGGCTTTTGACCCCAGTCCAGCTCCTGCTAGGTGTGACCTACCATGTGAGCTGTGTGACTAGCTCAGTAGCTTTCACACTGCCCATCTCTTCAGGATGGCTGTGGGACCTGGTTGGCTCATCTAGGACAACTGGGCTGCAGTGATCCACCCAGCTGGTGAAGAAAGGACCTTGGCTTGTGCCTGGTGTGTGGCAGACCCTCTGGTGATGGAGGTCACCGATTCCTGGTGTGAGTCAGCGCTTGCTAACCCAGGTGTCCAGAGTTGTGTATATGCTGAGCCTTTCCTGGAGTCTGGGCCTGTTTTTTTTTTTTTTTTTTTTTTTTGGTTTTTTTTTTGTTTGTTTTTTAAAACAGCAGCGCAAATACCTTTCTAGGATGCAAGGAACCTTCCTTCACAGCTATTCCTAGCACCCCAAGAGTGAGCATTTGCAATGTTTTCTCGAGGTTTCTTAAAGGAAATCTCTCACCCAGGCTCCTGGGTGTGGCACTTGGCTGCTGGGAAAAGACACAGTTTATCCTGTAGAGAAAACTATTTTGCAAGAGGTTTCCCACAATTATGGTCTGAGGGAGGGTCCCTGCCAGCTTTTCTTAGTCACTTGGGCTTGGGGGGGGGGGGAAGGTGGTTTTCATGTTGTTCATTTCTTTTTTTTAAATCTGAAAGCAAGTGGCATCTGGGAGCAGGCTCCCATGGGTAATTACCCTGAGTTGAAGAGACAAAAAGACTGCTGATCAGCAGTTCTCAGTGCTGCTGCAGGTGGCTGATGGCTTTTGGTGGAATGTCACAAAGCCCCCAAGCTGGGGGGTGAGTCAGAAACCCTTAGGTCACTTGCGGTTTTCCTTCATGGTTTTGCTGTGACTATTAACTTGTTTTTACTTAACAAGAAAAACAGGTGTTTGGGTGTCTGTTTGAAAGAGGCTGCCCTGTGCTGAGCTGCCTCCTGGAGCCACATGGCTGCCCAAGTTTGGATGGCACTAAACAGATAGCTGCAAATGGGAGCCACCTGCCAAACTTTTAGAGGGGGGGCATCCTGGGCACCGATGCTGAGCCTGTAGGCTCAGATCCTTGTGATGTTGCTGAAGAGGGAAACTGGGGTTGGTGTACTCTCTCGCTTGATGAATTTGATTAGCTCACTAGTTGGGCTGGTCCCTAAGGCCCTCACAGACCTCTCCGGAGTGGACACTCTTTTTTTGCAAGTGAGTGCATGCTCTGACCTTGCCTTTGGTTTTCCTGCATGCTGCCTGGAGGAGTCGACAGCTTTCACCTTGGATTCCATTGCTATTTGGATGGAAACAAAAGCAGCGCATTTGTTCAAACTGATTTGGCTTTTCTTTCCATCTGCAAGGCAACCAGATGCTGCAGCTTCTCCATTCTCACTAACATCCACACCTGGATTCTGTATCCAGTAGCAGACTTAAACATCCGGGTCCCCAGCTGTAGGGGCCCACTGCTTCCCTTCCCCCTGAGCCTCAAAAGATGGGTTTCAGGCTTTATGGCAAAGTTCTCTACAAAAATGAGAATATCTGGCTGCTGTCAAGTATGCTTTCAACATATGGATAAAATTGAGGGGAGATGCAAGGTTGGGCCCCTGGTCCTGGGACTGGAAGTGACTGGGGTTGGCCAGAGGAAAACATGGAAATAAGCATTGTCTACCTGGAGTTTGAAGTGGCCCATGTGTCCTCCTTTTACCCCACCCTCCTGTACCTGCCTCGTAGCTGAGCCTGTGACCTGCAGACCTAGAACTCCGCGGGGCTGGGGCTTTAAGCTGCAGGTGGACACACAGGTGGTGGATTACCTAGCGCCTCCCTTCCTGGTCCTCTGCCACCAATTCATACCCCCAGGCTGCAGGATGCCTGGAAAGTGTGGGGTGCTTCAGCTTTTTGTGTTGTGACTAGGAGCTCCAGATTTGCTGCCTCACCACATCACTGCAGTTGGCAGGAAGACTCAGGTTGGCTGGGTGAGTCAGGCGCTCGGAGTTATTAGAAATGAATGTCATTAAGGCTATTTCCAAGGGAGATGGCTCATGTGGCGCCACAACTGACTGCTCTCCAGGCACGAAGGTGGGAGCAGCAGCCACTGTGGGTCACCTCCTCTCACCCCACGGTGGTATCCCTTGTCCTTGAACATACCTGGCGTATAATGGTCAGTTCACTGTTGTCAGATGAATATATTTTCCTCTTTTTAGGGGTAAGAGATGGCACAGGAACACCTGCCAGCACATCCCAGGTCACATGCAGTCTTTTACCTCCTCATGTAATTTTTGGAGGAATAGGAGATGGTGTAAACAGAAGGCAAGTAGACATCTGGGCTGCTGTGAATGGATGAGAACATCAGCCTGGGACTCCTGGAACCTTGCTTTGGCCACATGAAGGAGTGGACTACCGGGACTGGGGAACCACAGGAACCGTGGGCAACTGGGGAGGGGTGGCTGCTGCAAATGACAAAACATACTGACTTGTGGGTAAAGCGATGTTCTCTCCAATGCAACCTTTCCAGCAGGTGAAACTTCATCAGGATGAAGTTCAATATGAGCTGGAAGTTGCCTGGTGGGAATGAGAGGTCCCTTCAGGTTCTGTGGTTCCTTCTCTTGGGGTGTGACTGGCCCAGGGAGGCACGGGTGGTTTCTCCACCCTGACTAACGAAGCCACAATGAGCTCCCTTGGGAAGGGCTTGGTCGCTGGCAAAGAGAAGGTGGCAGGAGCCCTGCCGACCTCTGAGGCTTGGATAACCATTGGTGAGAATCTACCCTGATGGCCGTGCTCGAGGATGGAGGTGGCTTGTTGGCCTCTGGCTACTGGCAGGTATTTGTCCTGCTGGTGGGATCATGGGACTCCTGAGTTCTGGAGGCTTAAGTCCAGATGAGGCACTCCTGAAACTTCCCTTAATTTGAGACTAGAGTGAGCACCATTGTCTAGGGGGACTGTACTAGACTCAAGAGGTGTCAGCTGTTGCCGGTCACAGAGGAGATGAAACACCTTAGCAGGAGCTGCTGGCAAGACCCCTGGAGCTTGAAAGTGTCCTTAGGAAACCAGGGAGCAGTCACCCTCAGAAGCTACCAGCAGAAGAGAATTACTTATTCTTTTACTTAAAAATTCCACTCCTTAGGTTTTGTTTCTCCACCTGGCACTAGCTCTGGGAACATGATCACTTAGCTTGTTGCTTATCTACCCAGCCTGACCTTCCTGTCTGAGAGCAGGTATGGAATAAGACACAGAGAGTTGGTGCCCAGGGGCAGGGTCAAGAGATGGGAGACCCCGCAAAAGAGCCTGCCAACTCTTCTCCACTATCTTGCTGGCCTCCAGGGAAACCAAGGTATGTCTGGGGGTGCTTGTCACTTGTACCCACAGTCCTCTTCTTGCTGATGGGTAATACATTTCCTTTCATGTCTTTTCATGCTAAGTGACATGGTTTTTCCTTCCTTCAGAGTCAGTGCCACTACAGGACAAGACCCCACGTTGTGCATTGTTGTATATGACCAGGAAGAGACCATCAGGCCGGCCAGGCCTCCAGTCTGTTTTGGAGATTAATTCCTTCAGGAGGGAGCATGGAGTTCTGGGAACCAGGTAGACCCTCCCACATTAGCCCAGCATCCCTTCTCTGCACAGCCAAGAACCCTTGAGCTAAGGACAAGGGAAGATAGTCTTTATTATTTGGGCTTCCCTTCCTGAACATCAATGATCTCCCTTAGAGGAGTGAGTTCTGTAAAGCACTTCAACACAAGTACCTTGCAGACGGCGGTGGACCCTTGTTCTTTAAAGCTCTTTAACATGGCATCAGTGTGAAGATTTTCTGCCTCTGTCCTTGAATTCACCTTGAGGGGAGACTTCTCTTTTCCCCTCCCTGGAGGGCCAGTTTTAGGATGGACACTTTACTTTTTTCCACCCAAACTCATGACCTGATCCTAGAGAGAAACTCTCACCAGAGGCACCAGTGAGAACTGACACATGTTGACCACATATCCAGGGACATGAGGATCCTGTTTTATTTCAATAGCACTCTCTACCTCCCTCCTCCATGTACATAACACCATGAGTCTCACCCACTGGCAAGAAAGACCAGGAGGATTTTAAATTTTCTTTCCAGAGAGCTAGCACATCTGGGGAGAGCCAGTTTCTTTTGACAGTCCACTTCTTTCCTGCCATCCCACTATGGACCACGGCATAGCCTTCACAGAGTACTTAGCAGACCCAAATGCCTATGGCTGTTCCAAGGCTTAGACCTGGGTGGTGATGCTGGAATCCTCCTGTTTAGTCTCTGGGACCAACCCAATTCTCCTGTCTAGGTTGCTAATGGAGTTGTGAACTTTGCAAGTTTTGAGTCATTCAGCCCTAATTTTCATCAAGTTTCTTTCATGTGTGAGCCACAAGATTTCCGGAAAATTCAAATTCAATTTAGCACTGACGAATCGCTTATGCTCTTGAACATGACAATATTCATTCATGAGTTTGCCTTTCCTGTCCTTGTTGTGGGAACATCATATGAGTGACGCTGACTTCGTGGGTCAATTTCTGCTTCTCGGCCTCTGGAGGCTCAACTGGGGACACGACAGCTGGCATTACTCGTTTGTGTGGCGGTTGGTGCTGACTTTCCAAGTGGGACTTGGCTGCACCATCTGTGGAAGTCTTGCATGTGGCCTGAACTTTCAACATGATGACTTCGGAGAGTCAGATTTTTTTATGTGGGGCTCAGGATTCCAGGTACCAAGCTGGAAATCCGTCACCTGTATGACACTATTGCTACACGCACTTGGTTACAAGCAATTTCCACATCTGTGGAGATGAATAAGGAAGGACTTAGGTCCTGGCTGTTGATATAAGGATGCAGTGATGTTCTCTATCTGCTCCTGGAAGAGCATGTGGTTTGACGGCTACTTTTGTGGTCACCCTTGGAAACACAACTGCCACAGAACAGTGGGGGAGGACACTGCCACACACCTCCTATTTTGTCTCTACTTTCACTGTTGGGCTCAAGCTTGAGGAAAGCACAGGGTGCTCTTTCAGAGGGTTTCTCCTACATCTGACAAGGAAACACCCACCCAGAGGGCAAGAGGCTGAGGGTTCTTGCTTTGGAGCAAGTTCCTGGTTATATGCACTGCTCTGGACCTCCTATTTTGTGACGAGGCAGCCCTCACCTTGCCATTTAGTCCAAAATACTGCCACACAGGTGTGGTGATAGCTTCCCACAGAATTGCTTTGTACTGTGCCTGGGATCTATTTGTTGCTCAGTGAATGGCTTGTTTTTATTGTTGTTTGAGTTTCTCATAGGGAAACTATCTGGTGGAGGGCAGTAATGTGTCCTTTCTCTTCTTTAGATTCATATGAAGATGGACACAGGAGAGTGCTTTCTGCCTGACCACTGCCTTGAGGATTTATAAACTTGACCCTCCTTTTCACTGCTCAATTCCTGAGAGGCAAGGAACTTTCTGACAATAATTTTAGTATGACAGAATCTATTCTAATGCATAGAAAATTGGATTTATAAAAAAATTAAGCCTTTAATACCACCTTTTTAGGCTATGAACAGTGTCTATCACTGTTACTATAGGAAAGCAAGTCAACTTGCTCCTGTGTCATCTGAACTAAAATGAATGGGAATATCCCAGAGAATGGTGAATTTGGACTGAAAAGTCAGATGCCAACAAATGGTCACATGTGGGTATGTGTTCTCTGCTGGATGGAGTTGAGAAAGGGAGGGCACCAAAATCTGCCAACTGAATGCCAAATCAGGTCAGCAGATGGTCCTAAACCTGGCAAGGTTAACAGCTATTGAAAGTCATGTTTTTTTTTTTTTTTTTTCTTTTAGGAAGAAAGTTATGTTTTGTAAGATTATTTAATGGTGGAGGGAAATATGATCTAATGTTAAGTGAATTGGATCAACACCACAAACTGTGTCCCCAGGATAATCTGGTGAATCAACGGTGAGAGGAGAGGCAGGGTTGGCACAGCCTGCTTACATAGCCTGAGGGAGGGGGACTGGTAAGGGAGCCCCATGGAAGATGTGGAGTCCTGAGAGATCAGTTAGCACTCATGACAGGGTGAGAGGGGAAGAAGGATCTTGATGGACTAGAAGGAGGGAGTTCTACTAGGAAAGGAACACCGTGACTGTTTTTCTACAAGCCTGCCTGGTTGTGTCATCCTCAGCCTGTCCCTCCCCTGTGACTAAGAGTCTTTGGTTGCTGACCTCTCGCTTGGCAGTTTCCTACAGGTTCCTGAAGTCCTATCTCCTTATTTTTATTTTTAATTTAGAGTACTATTTGGAAGATAACACTGATGAGTCTAGTCCCATAACTAAATAGATCTACCTGGCTTCAAAAACAAACGGCGCATGTAATTTTTAAGGGTTACCACTAACAGCAACTTAAGTAGTTACCTCTGAGCAGGCTCACTCCTCTCTATGGGCTACAAGTGCTCAGATGAACAGAATTGACTCACCTAGGTTTGTGTGGGTTTTGCAGATAGCAATGTTGGTTTACAGCTATTTGAACTCCTTCAGAGGGGCAAGTTTTAAACATTTTTGGAATAATAAATAATAAAAAAATGCATAAAAATAAAAAATTGTATATTGTTTTTGGCGGAATACATGTTCATTATTAAACATTTGCATATTGACTACATGCCAGAATGCTTCTTGTTTTTTTGAAAAACATTTTTTTCTGAAATAATTATAAATTCATAAGAAGTCACAAATAAAGCCAAAATCCTGCATTGCCTCCATCTGGTTTACCACATGGGTTACATCTTAACTACAGGACAATGTCCAAACCAGAAAGCCGCCCCTGGTCCAACCTCTGTGTATAGCTTCATACAAATACACATGTTATTTCATGAATAGATTTGCAAAGATACCACCAAAACCAGGGCACGGAACTGACCCACCACTGCAAAAGTCCCCTGTACTTCGCCTTACAGTCACACTTCCCTCCCCTCACCATCCTGGACCCAGAGCAACCACTCAACTGCTTTCCATGTCTATATTTTTGTTATTTTGGAAATATTCCATAAGAGGAATCATGCAGTTGTGACCTTTGAGACTGCATTTTATTCAAATTGCCATACGTATTACATCCATTCTTTTCTACTGAGTAGTAGTCTGATGGATAATTTTATGTGTTAATTTGGTTGGGTATTTGGTAAAACATCTTAAATGTTTCTACAATGGTATTTTTAAGATCGATTAACAATTAAATCAGTAGATATTGAATAAGACAGATTGCCTTCTACAGTGTGAGAGGACTGTATTTAATCAGTTGAATGCTTTCATAGGAAAAAGAAAAAAGACTAATCTCCCTCTAAGGTAAAAAAATCCTGACTTGGAAAGAACATGTTTGGAAAACTGGTGACAAAGAAATCCTGGGGGAAGATATTCAGATCTCACTGAAAAAAAAAAAAGCCATAAAGTTCTTGTATCTCATATTGATGCTCATGTATATGCTCCCCAAAGATAGAGGAGGATTGTACTAATCGAGTGGGTGGGATGATCTTTGGCCCAGTCACTTCCATCATTACCTGGTGGACTCATGCACCAAGCAGGCCTTGCTGGAAGGGATGGAGGCTAGCATGGGTCAGCACGTGGACTTCCACTCACCAGAGCTGAGTGACCAGTCTTCTAACAACAAACACCAATACTGAATTTTTGATATGGTACCCTTTCCTGGAGAGATAAGGAATCAATCTTCCTGGTGGCAGATTAATTACCTTGGACCAAATCTATCAGGACAGTGTTTTGTCCTTATTGGAATAGATACTAACTCGACACAAATTTCCCTTCCCTGCACACAATTTCTCTATGAGAACCACCACCATGGACTTACAGAATGTGTTGTCCATTGTCATGGTATTCCATACAATATTACTCCTGATCTAGGAAGTCACTTCACAGCAAATAAAGTGGACCATGTTCCCCACCATGCCAAAGCACCATCCGGCTGGTTTGGTAGAATTAAGGAATGCCCCTTTGAAGAGTCAGTTACAATGCTAGCAAGGTAGCAACACCTTGCAGGGCTGGGAGATATTCTCCAGCAGATTATATGTACTTTGAATAACATCTGGTGCAAAGTGATATTTTTCCCATAGTCAAGATTCATGGTTCTGGAATCTAGAGGTAGAAGCAGTAGTGATACCACTATACCCCTTAGCAGCCCAGTGACAACATTTTTCTTTCTGTCCCTGTGACTTTGTTTGTTGATTTCAAAGAAAGTTGTGCTTCCGCCAGAGACATAACAATGACAATGATTCTTTTTCCCCCAGCACCTTCCTTTTTTAAAAAATTTAATTGTATTATTTAAAAATTTTCATTCAACATTGTTCATATTTGTATAGTTTTTATTCCCTTTATGACCCTCTTTATATGGTCATCCCCCTCCCACTTCCCCCTTCCCCTTTCCAGTAACTCCAACTCCTCTCTTGCTGTAGGTCTTTGATTGATGCTTGGCTCTCTGGTCTCTTTTCTCTGGAGCAATGTCCTCTTTCCTGGGTGAGGATCTATGTTCCTGGAGCACAGCAGCCCAGGTTGGGTGGGTGTGGCATGGTTCTTTTTTTCTGTTTTGTTTTTGTTTTTGAGACTAGGTCTTGCTATTTTTGTCCATGGAACCGCAGGCTCTTGTTGCCCAGGGTACCACAGACTCAAGCAATCCCCAGCCTCAGCTTCCCAGGTAGCTGGGATTACAGGCATGTGCCACCACACCCAGCTATTTTTTTTTTTTTTTTTTTGGAACTAGGTCTCGCTAGGGGCCCCAGGCGGAACTCGAACTACGATCCCTAGCCCCGGCCGCTTCATAGGCTGAAGCTTACAGGCATGAGCCACCGTGCCCGGCGTGGCATGGTTCTTCAAGCTCCTTTGTTGTGGTATTTCCTATGGTGGAGGTGATGGTCATGTTGGCTGTCTCCTTTCCAGTATCTGTCCCTTGGTGCTGCTTCTGTGCCATATAGTTCTGGCATCTGGTGTTGGGAACCCAACTCCCAGTCACTCGCAGTGGATAAGTATCTAGTGTAGACAGTCCATAAGATGGTTAGTTTAGTTTCTCTCCTTTCTGTGCTTTACAGTTCTTCCATGGAGCCACAGCCATACCTCTGAGACTTTCCTCCCCATTTTTGGAGAGGGAGGGAGCTTCACACACATTGCACACATCTCTGGACCAAGGACTTGGTTCCCCAGGCCTGGAGACATTGTAGGTGGAGCTCTGTGATAGGTCACCACAAATAGTCTCTCAGCTGTCAGAGGCTGCCAGCTGGATCAGATAAGGCTCATGACTGTGAAATGAAGAAAACTTCATTTTACTATATTATCTGGCTTCAGAACACAAAAGACAGAACTAACATAACAAATGTCTGGAGAGCAAAAAACAGCTTCTCCATTCCCCCAATATTTACCTTAAGAAACATTCCTTAGACGTTACCAACAAGGTATGGGTAAATCCTCTACCCACCATTATCTCACAAAAACTAATGTTTTACCCAAATTTTATTACCTTAGTTATTAGTATTCTTTAGCTAATTTGTCGTAAAACATTCTCTTGGCCACCTTTTTCTCTCCCTTGCCTAAACCCTATAAAAGACAGGAGTCGCATGTGGAATGAAGAAGAAATTGAGATGGAAGAGATGGATAGCGATCTGTGAGGCTAACCCACAGAAAGGGGATCCTGGGAAGCATGTCCAGGCCCAAGTTTAATGAAACTGAGAAACCACTTATATACCCTAGCAAGGAAATGTTACAATGATGTAATGAAGAAGTAGCAAACTGCATGTGACATGCTGCAAGGAGGATGTGGGGATGCCGGATAACAGGAGAATTTACCTTTGGCGGCAACAGTCATCACTAATAGGTCATATGTCTATTGAGACATTCCAAAGAGGTTAGCAAGCTGGGTTACAGGTGAGGAATGTGCTATCAACCACCCTCTAGTGTGTCAGAGGGGGCTAGAGAGATAGGAAGTGTTCCTCTTACCTTAAGCTCCATCTCTCTACCTGCTTCCACGTTCCACAAAAAACCTAGTAATTTACCTTAAAGTTGCTACCAGCCATGCTTCTAATAGCCCACAGTCTAACTGTAATCTCTCTCACTCATCATTTCTCCAGCTCTTTACACTCAGCCTTGTCTCTTGTGGTTCCAAGCGTGTATTCTTTTGCAAACATGCATTCTATCCCAGTGATGAGTGTGCCCAGTGCCCTTATTTGTTCCTTTTCTCTCCTGGAAGCCTGTATCTGGATTGTTGGTTTTTTCCTTCTTAGTGCAAGTCTGATAGAGGTGGCAGTAAACCAAAGGGGGCCCCTACCCCAGCCTGCACCCCAGCAGATACTGCCCAACTTTCTGACATAGAAATGATTCTATTGAACTGGAAGTAACGGTGGCCATTTGATTGTGACTCCTGGGGGGAAATTGGAGTGCTGTTCCACAGTGAAGGGGTATGTCTAGAGCACAAGTGTTTCTTATCATTGCTGTGTTCAGTGGAAAAATTACAACATATCAATGCAGGAAGTACTCTGAATGACTACACCCTTCAGGAATGAGGTTTTGGGTCACTCCATCAGGGGAAAAAATACAACAAACTGAGGTGTTTGCTGCAGGTAGAGGGAATGAGTAGCAGAAGGAGGTGGTTACAAATATCAACTACTATTGCATGACAATGATAGAATTGAGGATTGTGATAGTTACAATTTTTTCCTTATTTTATTATGAATATGTTTATGTATATGAGTGTGTTTTCTTCCTTCTTTTATCCTTTTACCGTGTAATATTAGCTATATTGGATTTATATCATATTTAAGAATTATTAATTTTATGGCATTTAACTTAAAGGGTATACAGAACAAAAATAAGGAGGTGTTGCATCCTTTTTGGGGGAAAGAAGTCAGTTGCATCTCTTTCTGAGGATGTAGTTAGTACCAAGAAGAGTTGTATCACGTTAGGTGAAAGTATGGCCTTGCTATTGCTTTTATTTTGAGATTAAGTATGGTTTAAGGTTTTGTATGGGGACCAAACAGACAAGGGGTAGACTTGCTAAGGTTAATTTTATGTGTTAACTTGTCTGTGCCACAGTGCCTACATATTCAGTCAAACACTACTATGGATGTTTCTGTGAAGGTATCTTTTAGATGAATTGATATTTAAATCAGTAAATTATGACGAAAGCAGATTATTCTCCAAAATGTGGGTGAGACTTGTGCAATCAGTTGAAGATCTTAATAGAAAAAAAAAGACTAACCCAGCTATGTTCTTCCCATCTCCCACCCACAAGAGGAAGTTCTGCCAGCAAATTATCTTTGTATTTGAGCTTTAACATAAATTCTTCCATAGTCTTCAGCTTACCAGCCTACTCTGCAGACAGCTTCCAAAACAATGTCAGCCAATTTCTTAAAAAGTTTCGCTCTCTTTTGACATATATATCTGGAGAACTTTGGAGAACCTACTGCATGATTTTGCCATAGTTTGTTTAACCATTCACACATTTAGACTGTTTCCAGTTTAGACTGCATAACTCAGTCAGGAATGGAAGAGAAAGCTGAGACTCCATTAGCCCAGATGTTTGATGTATCCTTCCTTCTTCCAGCTCCAATGTGGAGAATGCCAGGAATTCTTCCTTTGCACTTAGGGAGTGCTGGCAGAGGGGCATTCTTTCTGAAAATGTGTGTTTGGGGACTTAAATCTCCACCCTAGTTCAAGAGTTCTTCCCAGTGGAGGTGAGATGGCCTAGATGGTACACAGACTGACTGTCTGCCCTGAAATGCCCTGTCCCACAACCTGCTCAAGTTGTCATGAGGCCAAGCAGGGAGTGGGGGTGAGCATTTCCTGGCATGCAGCAGGGCACTCCATTTCTAGGAGGACCCAGGCTGCTCTCGTGTGTAAATGTATGCAGGGCAAATTTCCCAGACCTTTTGAACCTCAAACAGCTCTTATAAAATGGTATTTTGATGAGCTGAGTATAAATGAATTGGAAACATTCAGATAACGTTTCCTCAGTGTTTAGAAACTGAAGAGGAAGGTGCTCAGCAAAAGGTTTATGGGGCTGGGTCAAGAGTTTTAAAAATGATTTGAGATGTTCTGATGAACTCAAACTACCACCCACTTCTCCCATCTCAGTTGCTGAGTGAGTCCATGGGAAGGGAAAGACTGCTTTCCCTGGGAATGAGAGAATCACTTTGAAAACCTGGTCACATATGTGGAACTCCCTCCTGGGCTGAATTTGTCCCATCCATCCATCCATCCATCCATCCATCCATCCATCCATCCATCCATCCATCCATCCATCCATCCATCCATCCATCCATCCATCCATCCATCCATCCATCCATCCATCCATCCATCCATCCACTTACCTACTCACCCACTTACCTACCCCCTAGTCCATATACCCATCCAGCTGTCTCCCCATCCATCAAGTGAGCACTTACTTAGCATCCATCATGTACACATGTTCTGTTGTCAGAGAATAGAAGGTGATGAAGCTCACCCCTGACTGTACAGAGTTAAGTGTCATGAACTCTGTAACAAAGCCTCACTGAGGAGAAGTCTCCAGGTGTTCCTGACTTGTATCCCACAAATGTTAGTATCTCTCTCTCTCATCATGGAGACAAGAGAAAGGGTCCCGCATCTTCCAAGTTCCCAAGGAGGTCTGGCCTGAAATTTACTTGCATGAATGAAACATTGTAGAAATTATAACAAAACAGGGCTGCAGATGTCACAGCCTCTGTTTGGTAAAGGGATGCTTTTCTTTTTCCTTCTGAGAACCCAAGACCATTCTAGAAATCTAGAAACTTCTGAGGCCCATCCAAAATTAGCCTCTTTGAAACACAACACATTACAATGGCCTTCCTGGACAGGTGATGTTTTTCTACTTGGACTGCTCTGAATGAGAAAATGACTGTCATATTCTAAAACAACAACAACAACAAAAATACTCTCTCAAAAAATATCAGTGCTTTGGAAGGCCAGCTGCTCACAGCCCCAGCACATATATTAATGTTGCCAATTTCTAAATATTGGGTGTGAAGTGTCACATGCTTTGTGAACCCCAGTTCCCAAGTGGATAACGGCAAAACCTGTCTTCTGTGTCGTTAGCATGCCTTTTATTGTCAACAAGGTATGGGTGAGCACAGCATTCAGTGCAAGCCACTAAAGGTGAAAGGGTAATTCTGGGAACTCCAAGCTACCTGGAGTCACGGGTGGCATTTGAGGATGAGGGTTACAGGGGACCTTCCCTTAGTTAGGCTGGGGTAGCCACCCATCCCCAGCAGAGAAGGAGGCATTTCGCATGTTCTGACCTAAACTCAGTCCCCAAAATGTGGCTGGAACTAGAGGGTATTATATGAAGTAAATTAGAAAGATGAGCACAGTATGATTTCACACGCCTGTGGAAGATAGAGAAACAGCACACATGAAAAAACAAAACAAAGAAAGCTTTAGACTAGAACCAAAAGAGTGGTTATCAGAAAGCATAGGGCCAACTGTACTGGGAAGGATAAATTGGACTTCAGGAGGTGAGCATAATGTAGTGTACAGATGTTGATTTCTAATGCTGCGTCCCTGAAACCAGTATATAAAGGTTATAAACCAAAGGTTATAAACCAAAGTGACATTATAAAAAGCTACCCCCCCAAATCAAAAACAAAAACAAACAAACAAACAAAAATAAGGGACTCTAGCCTGTTCTGGGAGCTGACAAACAGGAAATTTGTTTCCTGTTTTTATTTCCACAATAAAAAGGTTAGTGCTACCACTTAAGTACTGGCATGAGAGGGGCAGAGGATAACAAGTAAAACATGGAAGGCTGGGTCCTTGCAGGAAAAAAATTAAAGTGCCAGCTTGTTCTCCTTGAACTGGCGTCAGGTTATCCTGGTAGTCGCATGCTCTAGA
Source organism: Uropsilus gracilis (assembly GCA_004024945.1). Classification (NCBI taxonomy): domain Eukaryota; kingdom Metazoa; phylum Chordata; class Mammalia; order Eulipotyphla; family Talpidae; genus Uropsilus; species Uropsilus gracilis. The sequence continues at coordinate 71,183 of PVHY01000696.1, forward strand.
CCCTCAGTGTTCAGTTCACCCCCAGGTGCAAGACAGCTCTGTGCCTGACCTGTGGGAACTGAAGTTTGGGGAGAAAAGGATGCAACAAAGCCGGTCCTGCATGACTCACGAGGCCATCACCTGTGCACAATGAGCACCCAGCACTCTTATTCACCTTCTTGTTCCCTGCTCTTTTCTGGGCTCCATCTCCGTATTTCACCTTTGACTCTGCACAGGCAGTGCCTGCTTTCCTGCCACGCAGAGAAGGTCTGATGCCTCCCAGGCTGATATGGGCCAGCTCTCCCCCAGCACCCCTGCTTTCCATTCACGTCCCCTTAGACACCAACTTCATTCCCTCACAGGGGATCAGTTACAGGGAACCATGGGCTGAGCTGCATGTCCAGATCCAGGGTGATGCTAATCTGTTCTCACGCAACATCTGCCCAAGGACCAGTAGCAACCGTGTGGGGAGACATGTTCATTCTCTAGCTTGTCTTCCATCGTTTTTGCACTGCTCCTTGGGTGTGTGGTTTCCACCAGAACTCCTCAAACTCTAATGTACATGCATACAATCTGGAATCTTTTTGAAAAGCAGATTCTAGTTCAGCAGGTCTGGGATGGAGCCTGTGAATCTTCTCAACTCTCAGGTGTATTGATGCTGTGCATCAGGATCATACTCTGAGAAGTGAAGGTTTAGATAATCATTATGTAAACTGAATTTTTTTTTATTGAGGTAACATGGGTTGCAGTTATACAAAGGTTTCAGATGTATAGTATTGTAGCCTGACGTCTGTGTACGCTACTCTTTGATTGCCACCAAGAGTTTCCCACCACCACCAAACAATGAACTCCCTAAGCCTATTTGCAGACTCCTTAGAAGAACAGTGCTGGTGAGGTGCCAGCAATGCCCCAGTGCAGGCCCACGCCTCTGGAGACCGGCATGATCGCTCCAAGTGCCCGAGGTTCTGGTCACAGGAATGGTTATTTATTGAGAGGCTTTAACACAAGGTCTGTACAAACAGGTTTCAGAGCAGGCTGAATGTTATTTTGGTCTCTGAAATTTTGCCAGTTTGGCTACAGACTAAAATGTCAGCTCCAAAATAAGTTTTGTTTTCTGACATGTTGAAATAATTAGAAACAAAAGATCCTTTCCTGCTCTTTTGGAATCAAGAAGACAGTGAGGCAGGTGAACGAATGTTAAGTGGCCATCGTATGTAGAATCTTAAGATGGCCCCTAAGAGCATCTCTATTTTCCCAGGTGGTGCAGTCAAACACTAACTTAGATGCGGCTGCGGAGGGATTTTGCTGTTGGAGTTAAGGTTGTCAATCAGCTAATTTTAAAGAAAGGGTATTATCCTGGGTGAGCTTATCTGGTGAACCCTTAAAAGGGACTCAGCTTCACATGGTGAGAAAACTTTGAAGTATGAATGGAACTTGATGTGGGGAGATTCCCTTTACCAGTTTGAAGTTGCAGGTGACTATGTAGCATGGAACATGGCCTCTGGGAGTTGAAACTAGCCCATGGCTCACAGTAAAGAAACAAGGATCTCAGTTTTACAACTCACTTATCCAACAGGCTCAATGAGCTGAGGGACAATCTTCCCCAGAACCTCTAGAAAGAAATCCATTCCATCTGGTACTTTGATTTCAGTCTTGTAAGTCCCTGAGTGGAAGATCCGGCTGTGGTAGCCAGTGACTTCCTACCCAGCAAACTATAGGCTGACAAGTGAGTAAGTTGTCTTAAGTTATTATGATTGGAATAATTTGAAATAAAAACCAATACAGTTGAACAGAGAGGAAATTTATGACCAGAAGAACACATGGTGGCAAGGCCCTTATACCTGGGCTGGTAACCTGCACCTAATAATACTGAGCTGCCATAGATCAAGTGCTTGGAACCTGAAAGGAGAGTTTCCACCTTTAAGTTGACTTTGTATGTGGTGTTTGGCATCTTCTCTTTTTCATGCAAGAAACGGTTTCAGTCTATATATGAAGAGAAGAACTCTTGTTTCCTTAAAATGATTGTGACTGAGAAAAACAACTGTAGTATTTTAGGTATGATATTTATGTTTTTCTGCTTAGTCCGGTAGGAAAAATATGGTTTGAAAGTATTTGGTTAACCACCTATGTTCATGAAGGAAGGTGGGGTGGGGAGGGGAGGCAAGGGTGCTGAAGTTGGATTAGAATTTTGTTGTGTGCGCAAGTTGACTTTTTTCTGGTTAAATGTTATTCAAGTTTCTGAAGGAGATCTCAGTTGCTTTCTTAGTCAGCTTGGGCTGCTGAGACAAAATATCATAGACTGGGTGGCTTAAACAACAAGCATTTATTTCTCACAGTTCTGTAGTCTGAAGTTGAAGATCAAGGTGCCAACAGATTCGTTTCTTGTTGGGGAGTCTCTTTCTGACTTGCAAGTGACTGCCTTCTGTACTCACGTGGTAGTACAGAGGTATTTGTGTGTGTGTGTGTGAGAGAGAAAGAGATAGAAAGAGAGAGAGAGATCAAAGGACAGGAAGAGGGGAAGAAAAAGGGAAGAGGTATATGGATATGGGGAGTTGGAGAGACAGAGAAAGCTCTTCTGTTTTTTCCTCTTTCTCATGAGGACCCCACCCTACTGAATTTATCTAAACTCAGTAACTTCCCCACAAGACTGCATCTCCAAATACCATTGCATTAATGGCTCAGAGTCAACATAGGACTTTTGAAGAGACACATTAAGTCTGTAAGAGCTACTCAGATAATAGTATAACAGTTTTATTGCCCAGACTTTGGGAGTACATTTTATACAAAAGCTCTGAAGGAAGTTTCCTTCAGGGCATGACTGGTCCCTCTGTGCTCTCCAGTCCTAGGCCACAATTAGCTCTGACATGGATGATGTCAGGCTTTGAAGACTGATGAGACTGTGATGATGGAACATCTCATGGATGATCCTATAAACTCCACCAACACAACATAGTCAATGTCATTAGTTTGTCTTATAATTTCATAATGACCATGATGGTTTATGCACTTTATTTAAAAAACTGTTTTTTCCCTTCCCTGTCCCCTCTCCACTCTCCCCAAGTTTATGTACTGTCAATGAAGGTCCAGATAGCGTATTTTTGGCAAAGTCCCTGGGATTTTTCTTTAATTCAAAGTTGGAGTTTCCTGAAAGAACTGGCATATTCTGGAGAAACACTTTATTCTCTCTTTGCTGCCTACAGTCTGTCTCTTAATCTTTCCTTAATCTGGTCTCATACCTGATCAACCAGATCTAAGTCGAGGTGAGGGTAATTCAGGTAATCTATGCCAAGTACTGACTCCTACAGGTTGAGGATCTATCTAGACTCATCACTCAGCAGAATGTTGGGGTGAGCTGACATGCCTAAGTTGGTGTGATGTGACCTAATTTGAGTTGTACTAATTCTGTCTGTGCTGGAGAGCAGAAGCACTGTTGATAGGAAAGTCCACAGAGACCAGAAAACAGAAGGCTCATGTCAGAGAAGGCGATCACAGAGGACAGAGGAGGTTGATGACTGCAGGACTTCTGACCAGGATTGAGTCATGGTACCAGGGCAGCTGGGAGAGCTCAGGAGAGGCTGCAGAAACAATGCATAGCTGGGCCTGAGGATGAGGACAAGCAGCTGGAGAGATTTTGAATGTGTTGGTAAAAAATGTCTGGGGCTAAGGAGAGAGGCAGGGATGGGAGTCACTGATAACAATACTTTCTAATATACTCATTGTATGAACCTTCCCTCTGTAACCCCCTTCCTAATGGGCATCTGGTGGCTGCTGTAACAGGGGTGGCTTCTAATAACAGAAAGTTATTCTCTACAGTGATGGCAGTTAAAAGTGAGAAATCAAGTTGTATGTAGGACCATCTCCTAGAGGCTTTAAGGAGGGTCACTCCTCTCTCTTCTGGCTGCTGATATAGTTGTCAACCTTTGGTACTCTTTGACTTCTTCCTCTGCTTCTATCTTCATGTGGTGTTCATCCCTGTTTGTCTCTGTGTTTCTCCTCTTCTTCAATTTGGGGTAAACCAAAATTCAGCATGACCTCTTTTAAGTAACTTACACCTGTAAAGACCCTGCAGTTTCCATGCAGGGACAAATATGGAGGTTCAAGATGGACATAGATTTTTTTTGGGAACACGATTCAAGCCAGTGCACTGTCTTTGCAACATAGGGCTTTTGAAGAGACATATTAAGTCTGTAAGAGCTGCTCAGATAAGAAGAGTATAGCAGTTTTGTTGCCCAGACTTTGGGGGTACATTTTGTACAAAAGTTCTGAAGGAAGTCTTCTTTAGGGCATGGCTGACGCTGATGCACTGATGTGGACACTGATTTCAGGACCTTTGTGTGCAAATGAACATTGTTGTATTAAAATTTGCATTCATGCATTAAATTTTGCATGCCAGGCTACCTCAAAGTCAGGTTTGCCCATTTATGTATCTGACAGTAGTACCATCTGGTTCTGCTACTCATTTCTCTGCACACAAGACCAGACAGAGAGTTCAGTGTCTTTCAAGTTCTCCCCAGAGAAGCCAGTCAAATGAAATCATGCACCACAGAACTCTATGAAAAATTTCCTAGGAAAGTTGCTATCCACAGCCAACAGCAGTGCATCAGTGCTATTCCCTGCCATTGTATCTCAGTAGCTCTTCTCGTCTTAAGGATTTCCCCTTTCCAAGGAGAGAGTCTTACTTTTCTTCTCTTGTGTAGCACTGAAGTGGTAAGCAACTGCTCAACCAGGGTCCTTTCTCATCCAAATGGATTCCTTGACCAGCTGCCACTAGTTAGATGGGAGCAGATGTGATGTGTCTCCTCCTCCTCCTCCTCCTCCTCCTCCTCCTCCTCCTCCTTCTTCTTCTTCTTCTTCTTCTTCTTCTTCTTCTTCTTCTTCTTCTTCTTCCTCTTTTTTTTGTGAGTCACTTCTTGACCCAGGTGATTGTCAACTGGCTGGATATCATCTCAAGTTGGAAGGATCCTGGATCCCTGAGTTGCTACATGGAAGACTGCCTGTTCACGTTTGTGTTGGACTGCCTGAGAACAAGAAAAATCTGAAAAGTCTCTGAGGTTGGAGGTTTATCAATCATAGTACTGCTATTCCCTTCTCATATCATCCTCAATGCAAGTGCAAAGTCTTCATCTTATTGCCAGGAGTGACTTGCCTTGGCCTCAGTTTCAATTCTCAAAGTACACCTCAGTCTCCTGGGGCTCAAGGGAAGGCACATTGGCCACAGGAGTGGGGTTTTCTCCTTAGCAGTATGTAGGGATTGCCAGGAACTCAGAATATTTCTGGTGAAACAAATCAATGTATTAGAATGAACTGTGGTGAAGCAGCACAGGAAAAATCCTGAAACTTTGAAGACCTACTGAGTGCTCGCCATTACCCAGCTGACCTCCTGCTCTCTATGGCTTCCAGAATGCCTCATCCTGTCACATCACTTTTACCTGATGCGACTAGTTACAGTCTATGATAAAGGGAGTACAGTGGTGACTTTTGGAGGGAAATTTATTTTTTATATTCTCTCATGAAACAATCAGGCTAGATGCAGCACTGTGGCTGTTGGTCATTGCTGTGAACAAAGCTACCCACCCCATCTCAACTAGATACAGGATATTTCTCAGGGGTGATGTTACTGCGAAGCCTTCTGTTGACTTTGTAGGATCTTCAATACACAAGGGATCCTCATTTTAACATCTTGTTGTGATTTCTGAAATGATGATACAAACTGTGGTTTTGATTTTAATGTCTTTTTAACTGGGCTGTTTTTCCTTCTAACTGAATAATGCCTTAGTATATTTTACACAGCATCTGTTGTTTTGTCAGTTTCATTCACTGACTCTTCTATTAGACAAATATTTATTGGGTAGTTGTCTTATATCAGGAACTGTTAGAAGTCTGGGGAATCTAGCAGCAGATAGAACAACCCAAAAGATTCCCTCTCCCCTCTCCCCACCTCATAATTAAATCCACTCTGTTTCTTCTTACCGTCTCAGACAGAGACATTTTGCAGCTGTATCTGGTGCTGTGAGAAGGTGGTTGGTGGACAAGACCTAGAAAAGTTCCTGTGCTCCTGCCTTTTCCATGGGTGCTGTGAGACTGATATCTATTGGTCTGTGTGTGCTGGCTGATTAATCAGTGAGAACTGGTGAGTGGGTTGCTTATTTTGCATCAATAATTTATGACTACTTTACATTTTATAAATCAGCTCTTGTGGGTGCAAATTAATCACACTGCTTTTGGTTTACTGGGTACCGAAGAGACACTCCTATTTCCCAAGGCAAGTGTTTTTTCCTGCTCCCTCTGAGGTTGCTTCCTCCTCCCGTTTTGCATCTACCACTCCCAGGACTTTGGGACACGCTGAAATGAACCCTGACCACTTACGAGAAGGCAAGAAAACGACAAGATTTGGAGCTGGGGGTGTATAGGGTCATCAGTCATGCCACCCAACCAGCAAGGACAGAAGAAAGGCTTCTACTTATATCTGCATCAGAACAGAAGCACTGTCACGAATGTCCCTGATACTGCCTTTCGCTTAAAGAGCTGATGAATGGTTATGCTGGAAATCTCACATTCGCATTTGCTGGTTTCAAATTAAAGAAGATTTATATTTTAAAGTCACCGGAATGGGGTTATTCTACCCTTGATAACTACATAGCTGAAAACATTTCTTCTTCTATGGCTGGGACTCCATCATTGGTTGCTCATCCTCCTTAGCTGGAGAACCTTGAAGACCCATGACCTCGAACTTGCTGTTCGTGATGGTGTTCCCCAAATGCAGTTTCATAAGCACTTTGTTTTGTGTGCTTTACTAATGTCCTAATCCCTATTTGATGTCAAAATGTTATCAATGAGAAATAAGTGAAATATTAAGATGCTTTTCTGCCCTCTTTCTTTGGCAGACCAATATACTTCTCTCCCTTTCTAGTAAACGTTTCCATAAACGTTATATAGATATATGTGTGTGTGTTTGTGTGTATGTATGCACACATGTATAATGAATTCATACATAATCAAGTATATATTATGCATTAAATTATAAATTATATATGAGTATATTAATCTTTTTCCTGGACAATGATCTTTAATAACTACACATTTTATAGATATCTTATCCCACAGCTGTGGTTTGTCCTTTCATTTTGTTGAATGAAAATTTTATTAAAGCCAGTGTGTCATTATTTATCTTAATAGTTTTAAATTTTTGTGTCTTTTAAAAAATGTATTTGACTATCAAAGGTTAATTCTTAGACTATATTTTAATATAAGATTGAAATTTCAAAAAAATAATTCCCCTTTTTCTCCTAATATATATATTTTTTGTCTTAGAAATACCTTAATGGAATTTTCTGGATGAGCTGTTTCCTTTAGGACATGAAAATTTTAATATTCATTTATTGAGCACCTATTGTGCATTTTTGTAATATATTTGCCACAGAGAATAAAGAAAAATCAGAAAATGATGCTTTTCAAAAAGAGGTTTAATTTTTTATTTTCCTTACCATGATGCCTGAAATTAATATTTAATAAACCTTTTGTTTCAGTACAATATTGTCTGCAACTGCTGCTACTGTCACCAACATTACCACCATCACAACTCATACCATCATTATCATCCCCAATATCAGCGTCATGAGAGCCCCCCCAATAACCTCCACCACCAGCGTCACCATCAACATCATCATTATCACTGCCACCTATATCACTGCCACCTCTACCATAACCACTGCACATCAACAACGTTGTCATCCCCACTTCCACCGTCCCCACCTCCATCATCTCCACCTCCAGTGCTGTTATCATAAACTTCCACTACCAAGTCACTACAATCACCACCACCATTGCACATTCATCACCATTCCAAGGGCTGCCACTACCACTACTGCCACCATTAACCCCACCAGCACCTCCTTCACTATCTATAACACCATCACCACCACCACCATCACAGCACCAGCATTAGTCATCACAATACCACTACCACTGTTGCTACATCCTCACCTCCACCATCACCAGCACCATCATCACCACATCACCATGGCCACTATGGTCACTGTTACCACCACTACCACTAATTAACCCCACCACCAGCACTAATACTCCCACCTCATGGTCAGCATCACCACAACCATGACCACTATAAACACTGTTACAACTCTCATCCCACATTTGGACAACACTTCATAGTGAAGGCTTCCAAATCACACATGCAATACCCTCAACTGACCCCCGAGAGTAGCATGAGGGTGGGGAGCTGCAGGCCACTGAGAAGATGAGGTCACCTTAGGTGCTTCTGTCTATGATTTGTTGCATTCACTTTGGAGTTTTGCATAAAATTCCATCCGAAGAAAATGTTCCTGATCTGAAAAATAAGTTTGAATCTCCACATGCAAGAGTGTTCCACCATACTTTATCACACTAATGAATTTTTTCCAGGAAGCAGTTATGAAAATGTACATGTAAATAGCTGGGGAGGGCAAGTAGTCAGAGGAAGAGTGTGGCTGGTCATTGGTCACTGGAGAGCAGGGTCACTGTGGGTGCTAGGGCACCTGGGCCAGGACACCAACTCCCACTGGTGACAGAGAAGGCAACCGGGAAGAAGTAAATGGAGAAAAAGAAAACTGGGAGGCAGAAAGGTCAAATATTGATTTTGTTTCCAAAGCATATTTAAGATGAGAGACGTTAACTTAAGTCTTGGGAAGGCACTGGAAGACCTTGACATTTGTTCTTTTGTGTGGGACTTGGTGTGATGACAAGATCCACAGCCCTCTGGCCAGTCCCTCTGCTCCAAGCCTGGGGTCAGACAGGCTTTTCTGAGAGTTAGTTCTCTTTCTGAACTAATTCCTGGCACATGTCTCTCTTGGGGTCAATAGAGTCTTGTCTCTTCTGCATGATAAGTGTTGGTGCGTCTTCTTGGATAATTCTCTCCCTTGAAATTTTACTCTCTGGGGAAAAGTAAATGCTCTCATTAGATCTGAAACACATCATGGTGTTTCACACCAGCAGGTTCGGCACGATGACTAATCCTTCATTAATTTACTTAGCAAGTCTTTCTTTGCACCACTGTCTCAGACATGGAAACACTGTGTGGTCAGGGTGACATTGCTCATATTCCAGTGCTTGTGGAAATTTTCTTTTTTTCTTTCTGCATTGAGGAATACACTAGATGAACATAGGGATGGGGAGGAAAAGGGTGTGTATGAGACAAGTGGGCTCCTAGCTCTGCTAGGAGTGACTTAGCATACCTACAGCCTGAGCAGGTGATGGTAGTAGGTGTGGCAAACCAGGAGAATGGTGGAAGAACTGGGGGGTCCTGGGGAACATGGTACTCAAGCCCTATCACAATGGGAGAGAGATTCTTAGTTCTGGTCAGTTTTTGCTTTGGAAAAAAGAAAGCCCAGGTGCCAGATTTTATGATTTTTTTTCCCCTAAAGAACCTAGACTCTGTGTTTAAAATACAAAAATGCTTGATTTCTAAATGCTGGCAGTGTATTACTTTGAAAATATGATAATGTGTAGGTCAAATGAATACACTGGGAATAGTGCCTGCTCCCTGGTTTGTTTTGTGTTCTATGCAAAAAAAGAATTCCTAGTCTTTCAAGTGAAGGTATAGAAAAAGTCAGAGTATCAACAAAAACAAAGCCAACAGCCCAATCAAAAATGGGCAAAAGAACTAAAAAGACACTCCTCCAAAGAAGAAATGCAAATGGCCAACAGGCATATGAAAAAAAAATTCCATACCACTAAATGTTCACATCATTATCAGGGAAATGCAAATCAAAACCCCAACAAGATACTGCCTTACTCCTGTGAGAATGGCCCACGTTAAAATAAAATAAAAAACCAGCAAAAGCTGGAGAGGATGTGGACATAAAGGAACCCTCTTACACAGCTCGTGGGAATGTAAACTGGCCCAGCCACTATGGAAAGCCATGTGGGGGTACCTCGGAACACTAAAAATGGATCGACCTTTTGATCTAGCAATTCCACTCCTGGGAATCTACCCAAAGGACACAAAAACACTAATTCAATAGGAAACCTGTGTTCCTATGTTTATTGCAACCCTATTTATAACGGTCAAGATATGGAAAAAAACCAAATGCCCCAAATAGACAAATAGATCAAAATGTATCATTTATTTACACAATGGAATATTTCTCAGCAGACAAAAAAGACAAACTCATCCCATCTATGGAAACATGGATGGAGCTGGAAGGGCTTATGCTATCAGAATAAGTCAGAAGGGAAAAGATAAATATTGAATAGTCATATATATGGAATATAGGGTAAACAAACAAAACATCAATAAAAAGTCAAAACTAACAAGGTGACCATAAATCTGAGGCATACAGAAAAGGAGGAGGAGGAAAGGGGTCAAAGTAGGGGAGAGAAGAAAGAGCACAAGGGAATATGGTGATGGATCACAGGTGAAATGATGGTGGGGCAATTATGGGGACTACAATGATAGAAGAAAAAAAATGAACTAGAAAAAAGTCAGAGTATCTGTCTAAAAAGGACTTGGTTCAATTGTATGGTGAAGGATAGATTTGGACTTTCTCTGGTAAACTTAAGATAACATACACAGATGTTGATTTAGTTACTTCAAAATGTAGTGTAGTAAAGTTAGGAAGATTTGGGTATCTAGAGCAATTGCTAATGAAGGATAGATGAGATCTGTTAATTGGCTGGGGATGGGTAGGGGCAAGTTTTCATTATGCAACCCAGAAATAGTGGAAATAGCAGAACCAATAGAGAGAACACCAATTTATATATAAAAATAACTGCTTTAGTATATATAAAGTCATGAAAGTGCTGAATATAGTAGGGGTAAAAAAGGCTTGTTACCATTATTGTTAGTATTAGCCATAAATGGAACATAAAGCCTACCTCATAGGAAAAACGTAAAACAGGTCTTGGTCGTTGAAGGTCCATTCCCTGCTACTGACAAGCCTTTAAGAATTCGCTGAGTATACTCCAAAGGACTACAAGGACTGTAATCCAAAGAAGGGTAATTTTGGCATAACATTCTTATTTCTCAACACTATTTTGTAGAATTTTTTCAAGATATATTATAAGCTACCAAGTTAGGGACAATACAATGCTTCTTCAAATGCACTTATACAGAGTATTGAAATGAACACCGTTTTAGCAGCTAACTAGTTAGTTATACTGACACACTTTTAAGAATAGAGCTATGCAAATTTAGAAAATGTCATAACTTTCTTTTTAAATTAATGATATGTTCACCCTTGCACAATAAGTGATTGTCAACTTTTCCTCTTTAAGTTATCTCAATCATTTTGTTAAATCTTTTCTGCACCCTAGTAAGAAATTTGTGGCCTGTAGCCCTACTCACTGGTGTCTAGATTTATGGATATTTTAGTATTCCCTTCATTTTTACATTACTCTGCAACTCTTCAAAGTTTAATAGAAAGGACAGACTTTATCTGATCATTTAGATAACTATCCTACTTTAAAACTCTGTTTTCTTTCTATAAATTTAATTATTAAAGAAAAAAAATTTGCTGAGGAGGAGCTCTGACCTACCTCTCCTGGTGGGTGCCTTCCCAGGGCTAGAAGCAGTTTGTGTCCAAACCACTGGCCCATGGTGAGAGGTTTTTCATTCTGGCAATCACCAATGCCCCAGTCACCTGTTGGTTATATGTAAAATCAGAAAGCTGGTTTGGGGCAGGGCTCTCAGCATGCACATGTGTACATGTGTGCAGTACTTTGACACAAAACTCACAGCTCAGTCCATAAAGCAGAGGAAAGAGCATTTGCAGTGAAGGTGAGACCTCAACCTCAAACTTGGCTCAACCTAGCTCCCCCCAGGCCAGAGGGGCTTTCAACGCCTGGTCTATCTCTTCCAAAATCTGAGTCTATTTCCCTCCATGTTCTACTAAGAGTCAAGCTTTGGGTACACAAATTTGGGTAGAAACCTTTCAAGACAAAGATGAGTCAGAACAGGTGCTTATTTTAAAAGTTTAGTCCAAGCCTCCAGGCAAGTCCTCTTGGAAGATGAAGCATGTTTCCTGGTGAGTTACAACTCTCAGTTGCACTAAACAAGGAAATACATCCCAAAGGAATTGTCAGGAAAAGAAGATCTGAACTTGAAGGAAACATGAGTCCAGGTACTGTTCAGCTATCTTCTTTACAGGAAGATTGAAAGTTCAGATCTTAGGATGCTGATGGAGAAAACAAGGTCAAGTATATTTTGCTGGCCCCACTGGACCCTGGGGAGCGCTGACTCTGTTCTACTGGTCCCCTCTGCTCGCTTTGGCCCTCACAACAGCAGTGAGCACACTGCTGATAGACTGAGGATAGACTTTGGAAGGATGGGAAGAAGGGGCTGAGGGAGGCAGCATTTACTGCATCATCAGGCAACTCTTTTCACAGCCCTCTGTGCTTGCTCCCCAGCCAGCAGGCACATTTGTAGAATGACAGTTGGAGCAGAGAGCCTCTGAGTGGTATGATAGTGATGGTGGTAACACCTATGGTACATTCTGCAGGTGGATTCCTTTGCGAGTCCCCATAATGACCCTCAGAACAATAGTTTCACAGATTTCACAGAGGACCCCTGGATGACAGAGCAGCAGAGTTGGGAGGAGGGAGCCTCCATCCTCTCTGGGGCCTAGGTTGTGCTCCAGCTGCTGGCGTGTCTATGAAACCCGTTGCTGTTTTCCTGCTGTGTGTAGTATTTGGGAGGGTGAGAGGGGTATCCTTGCTTTTGGGATGGCCTACAGAACCCCCTCTTCCAGAGGATGGACACAGAGAATGGTGGCAGGAGCAGCCTGCCAGGATAGCCTCCTACCTGCAGCTGTCCCAGGAGTTCTCCCTGCCCTCCCTGCTTGTTCATCTTCTCCGGCAGATTCTAGGTAGACTCAAAGGCTGAGTTTCAGAGCTGTGAATGCTATACTTCTCATAGGTCTACAACATCTTTGCTCCCCATCCCTCCAATTCATATGTCAAAGCCCAAGCCCTCAATTTCAGGATTTGGAAGTTGGAATCTGAGAGGTGATTAGGTTTTGGGGGTGGTGCCTCATGAATGGGATGAGTGTCCCTGTAAGAAGAGAAGATATCCAGTTATGTGCACACTTGGGAGAGCACGCTCACCGAACACAGGACCTAGTACCTTGACCTTGGGCTGCCAGCTGCGGCAGTTGTGAGAGACACATTTCTGTTGTTTGCATCACCCCATTTGTGTTATTCTGTCATAATTCCCTGGAGAGGCTAACACATATGTGCTCTTTTCTGAGGAGAATGATGCCAATCTGGGTCCACTTTCTACTTTTCATTGACTCTCTGGCACCTTGTCACTTCTCAGACCTGAGGCAGGGGCCACAGAGACAGTGTGACTCCTCCAGAGAAGAAGAACCAGGTGCTGGAGGTGAAAGCACCCGGGTCCTCCTGGGGAGCCCCGGACCCCCAGTCTGGCTGCTAAGTCAAGGAGGAAACTCTAAACAGGGGAAGAAAGAGCTTCCTCAGCAGAAAATCTTGAGAGGGAAGCCAGAGAGTGAAAATGCTGACCGCTCAAGGCGTCAACGAGACCCAGAGTTCACATGTAGGTGATTTCAGCAACTTGAGCCTGCAGCCCAAAGTTGGTCACAGTTTAGACATGAGATGCTCTTTTCAGGCCAAAACCATGTAATGGATTTCATCAAATGAAACACAATAAGACTTAGAAATGATTATCCTCATGAAAAGAAGTCTGTCCTGGCCCCTTGCATCCCTTCAGTCCCCAAAGACAGTGGATGTGGTTGCCACCCATGACTTGCATGGGTGCGTTACACATGGGCGGGAAGGATGGTGGGAGGTCCATCTCCCTGCGAGGTCTGAGTCTGCAGTTCTGTGCTTGTCTTGGGCAGCATATGCATCACCAATGGGAGAACTCTAGAGAGGTTTCTGGCGTTTCAGGTACATTGGGCTTTGGAGGTTACTTAGTTCAGTTCCTTTGGTTCATAGACTAGATCAAGTGAGCTAGTAGAGGAGGGGACTCTGACCCAAGCCACAGTGGGGCTTCGGGCTTCGGAGCCCAGGGCTTGGAGTTAGGACTCCGAGCAGCCCAGAGCCATCTACTAGCTGTGCTGTCTTGGGAAAGCCAGTAGACATCCTAAAGCTTAGTTGTTCTCCACTGTAAGGTGGAGGAATAATAGCATCTGCTCTAGCCTTCCGCTCAGGATTGACTAGGTGAGAGTATGTTTGATGCTTGGTGTACTGCTTATAATACCAATATACAATATCAGTATATATATGCTTATAATATCAGCTTTTATTTTGCTACTAGCAGTAGTGATTTCAATGCTTTTTTCATCCAAGCTGTTAGATTGCTCTTATGGTTACATGGCTACATTTATTGAGTCCACATTCAGTACTCAGTCATTAGGCCAGACAGATGACAAATCAGAGGCCTTTACCTGACTTCTAGGAAACCTGTGGTTTCCACCTGGAGACTGGGGTTGAGGAGATAGCAGAGAGTTGGCTTTGGTGTTGAGAGAAGTAGGTCAGCCTAGAACTTAGGGAAAAAGAGATGCCAAGGAATGAGGCTGGGAAGGAGTGAGTCCAAGAGAAGGAACTGAGCATGAGGTAGGAGATTTGAGATGGAAGAGCAGCTCAGGGGTCTGAGAAGTGTGTAGGGTCAGACATTTACTGCCCGTAGCCTCAACCTCATCAACCTTATGAGGAAAAACATTAGCAGGAAAGGCTGGGGTAAGAAAGATGCTGGCAGAGACTTGGTAAGGTATCCCTTCATGCCACTGGTCAAGATCTGCCTTCTCCTCTCAAGGGAACAAGGAGGAGGGAGGGTGGCTTGCCCTCAATGCTTCATGGATACCCAAGGATAGGCGGCCACAGCCAGGGAGCCCACAAGGTGGCTGAGTGCACTCAGGGGAGGGAAGCTTGGCTCAGTTACTTACCACAGTGTGGCCCTAAGTAATCTCTTGGCCTCCTCTGAGCCTCAGTTTCTTCTGTAAAGTGTGTCACTAGTAGCAATGGTTTTATAGGGTGTTAAAAAGACCCAATGGAGAAATAGATGGAAATGATAATCTGATGTAAATAAATATTTGATCCATGCTTGCCTTTATTTTTGAGGCTTTGGTTTTCTCATTTTAAAAAGGAGATTACAATAACTTTTCTGCTCTGGAAAAGAAATGAAAAGGGACATGTGTGTGAAAGTCATTTGGAAATGTAAACTTGCAGTACAGTATTATTGTTGGAGGAACCGTCAGTTTGGTTTGGTTGGGGAGATGGAGGGAACATTAGGGACAAGGGGAATTTTATGCGTTGAGTTAGGAGAACAAGATAGAGAATCTCATGCTGGGTTTCAAAAGAAAAAATATGGTCTTAAATAAAGCAGCGTGTTTTCCCAATAGATTTGTGGGAAGAACATAAAATCCTCCATCACTGGCCCCTAGTTTAATGAAAGAAAGGGAAACTTGATTTATAGGGCCTGCTGAGTGCACCAACAGCGTGTGGGCAACATTGGTGAGAAGTGGAGGGTATCAGCAGAGTAAGTTCAACTCTCAAAGTGGGTGCAGGCTCCTGTGCCCTGATCAGTTAGTAATGATGGTAATCTGCAAGGTGATCCATTAAATATTTATGAAGCAAATATGCTAGCAGTGGTAGCATACAGACTGTGCACAAAATAGGGGTTTGCATGTGCTTTTTCCATCACATTATGGATAACGATGCTTTCAAAATTGTGTTTTAAAAGTTTCCATTTGAGCATGCTGCCCAGAACTCCTTTTATTTGGGGGGTGGGGGTGGGAGAGAGAGAGAGAGAGAGAGAGAGAGAGATAGAGAGAGAGAGAGAGAGAGAGAGAACGCCTTCTTGGATTTCTTTTTGTGAATTCTGGAACAATTGTTTGTTCCTCAGTAATGAAATCACCCCCTTCATGCCCTGCCTCCATGCGCTCTTTACAATCCGGTACCAGGTTAAACACAGTCAGGAAGTGTCTGAGCTGGAGAAGATGTGTGGTTACTCATTGAAAGACATGACCGAATAGGAGCTGGAGGGAAAAGAGGCTAAAGAATGGGCCAGGGAGATGTTTTTCAGGGACTGGGAACAGTGGCAGGCACATCTGATCTAACACAAGTCCTCTGACAGCAACTGACACCCATGATTTTATCCAACTCTGTCTTTCTTCAGAGTAAGTGCAAGATCTCAGTTGGGGACTCCGTTCCATAAGACTTCCTCCCTGTGCCAACCTAGACATGTCAAGTCCTGAGTCCCCAGGCTGCTCATATTCCCATCCAACATAGTTACAATTTGAAGAGTCCCATGATTCCCTCAGTCCCTTTACAGGTTCCATAATTTGCTAGAATGACCTCAGAGCTCAGACAGGGCCAATCTTATAAACATCCCTTTATTATAAGGGACACAAATGAGCAACCAAGGAAGAGCTCACAGGCTAGCAGGGTTTGGGTGGGTGGGGGGCAGACTGGCTGGTCCTAGAGTCTCTGTTCTCTTGGAACCAGGAGGCACCACTCTCCCAGCTCATCAGTCTGTTTGTCAACCAGGAAGCCATCAAGCCTCATAGCTTTAGATCCTGTCTGAGGTTTCCATCTGCAGTTATGCTTGATGAACTCAGAAGCCGGGATTGAACCCACTCTCCAGCCCCTCCCTGGTGAGGGGAGTCCCCACTCTCTAGTCATTTGCTGGCAAGGCTCTGCTTTCTCAGAGCTGGTATTATTTTTTTAGTAAAATGAGAATGGGAACAAGTCCTGCCTTTCAGCGTTGTCATCTGAATTGCATAGACAAGACTTGCAAAAGCTTCATGTAGCAGTTAGCATGGCTGGACTCAGGAAATGCCAGGATCCAGGCTGGTGGAGGTGCTGAAGGGGCCTTCCCCTCCAGAGAGATGGCTGCACATCTCTAGAAAAGCCCCTAAAGACCAGAAAAGGACAAATGGCTTGGTCTACATCTGGAGTTTGTTGTTTTGAAGGAAGGTATTGTTTGAAAATCTAAGTTGTTTGGGGGATGATTGTGGGCACCAAGATAGAGGCCTGCATGGGTAGTAGGGAAACCTGGACATTTTAGGGGCAGGCCTCCCAATCTCCTGGTTCTGAGGATAGAACTAGTTCCTTCTATGAATACTTCCTGTCCAGGACTTAGGTGACACATCCTAGTCTGAACAGACCAGGGCCTTAACCCTGAAGCTTTCTTAAGTTAACGTCTTTAGTATACTCCTTGTTTCTCAGCAGAGAGATGAAAGCTCTCTGCTGTGTGTCAGTCTTAGGGAGCTGAGATGGTAATTAGTAGTTGTGATTAGATGGATTTCTTCCATATCGAGGATATGTCCAGGGAGACAGGTTTACTCTTACTTCATTCCCACCTGGACAACTTCACAGCTGAAATTTTGTCACAGAACCCCCAGAACCCCCACATCCAACATGAGGCAGACGTACAGACCCTCCCAGAGCTTGGCTGACTGAGTGAGCATGGGTTGTAGGCTGTGACCCCAACCCAGATGAGCCTAGCGTGTCTTAACACCCGGGGAAAGAAATTGTCTTATATCCATGCCTTGTTCCTCACCATAGAATGAGAGGGCTTGGCCACATGGCATGAACCCTTGTTTTTCAGCCCCTCCCCCCCCCCATGAAGTGGATGCCCCTCCACCAGCAATGATGCTACTTCTGGAGCATTTACCTCAAACCATGCTCTGGGCCAGCACTTTCCACACAAATCTCATGTCTCCCTGACAACAGCACTAGGAAGCAGCATCTTTACCATCTCTGCTTGCCAGATGTGGGAATGGAGGTGCGGAGTTTGAACAACTTCTCAAGGGTTCCCCCAACTAATCACTGGGGATCTGGGTTGGAATTCAGTTGTGCCTCAGTATACTGAGTAAAAGAAAACAAGTTAAGAGAGTGTTAAAGGGAAACTGGCTTTATTAGCAACTGAAGACTGGCACAGAGAAGTCCTGAAAGAGGGTATGGCATAAGACATCTGGAAAAATTTAAGAATCAAGGGGAGGAGGGAGTAAGAAAGGGAGGGAGAGAGGGAAGAGAGGAGAGATGGAGACAAAGGAGGGGAAGAGGGAGGGTGAAAGAGAGGAGAATGAAGGAGGGAAGGAAGGAGAGACAGAAAGATGGAGAGATAGAGAAGGAGGATATGAGAAAAAAGAGAGAGATATCTTCCCACAGCCCCTAGACAAAAGATACATCCCCTCTGCTCAATTCCGTGCTCAGTTCCAAGACAGGACATGGGCATCTTGGCATCTTAGTCTTTCTGTGCCCAGGAAAAAGGGATGGTCCTGTGGTTTAACTCAGGACCCACACTGATGGTTTTTCCATGAAGAAACTATTTAGACCTTTGCCCTGGAGCTGTTAATAAAGTCAAGAAACATTCAAATAAGGTGACAAAGAACAGAAGTGAGAACCAAGATTATCCTAAGAAAAACAGAGCAGGTTTGTCTATGAGCTGTGGGAGGACTGAGCACTGAAGATTTCGAACCTGCTCTCTGCGTGGGCTCATCTGCCCAGAATTATCTTGAAGGCAGAGGGAGGAGAGGGAGCAGGGAATTGAAACCATTTGGTCTCAGGGCTGAGATTGTGTTTCGCGGATTTGGCAAAGAAATGTTCAGTCATTACTTTTATTAACTCTTGCTTGGGAAGCAAAGGGCAGATCTAGGTAAATCGTTCTTTTCTGTGGAAATAGAGGTGGGAGGCAAGGAGCAGGTACTCTTCAGGCCAAGTCTCACTGAGGAGGCTCACAGAGCCCCCATGTCAAGGGGACCTACATTTCTCCTTTCCTGTGTATGTAGTGGACGACGATCCAGTGTCACCTCAGCTGGAAAGTGTTCTAAATGCTCTGATGGTTGCAAAAGCAAGAGATTATCCCCCATTTTGTCACTGTGAGAGGCTTGGTTCTCCCTCTCTTGTTTGCCCCCCGCAGCACTTTGCCCTTGTCTCTCTATCATATCCACCTCCGTACCCACAACAAACATTAATCCAAACAGAAGCTGTTGTACTTGCAGCCTTTGTATGAAGTGTAGGTCAGCACTGGCCTTTGTCATGCAGAAATCCCAGTGACTTCTTGGAGGTGGCAGGCTGGGGGTCTCTGCATGTGGCAGGCCAGGTCCATGGTTGGTACACTGCTAATGGGAGTAGCATGCGCTGTGGTGGTGGGTGAGTGGCTTAAAAAAGCAATAAAGAAACTACTTAGGTCCATGAGCAAGCTCCTGGGGAGGATGATTTATCCACAGCATTACAAATAAGCATTCTTAGGCAGAGGGGGAAGCTCAGATGTCGTTCTTAAAAAGAAATTTGGTCTTTAATAAAAGTTGTAAACCTCTTCACCAAGTGAAGACCCTCAGGGGGGTGTGGACTTGAAAAACTCTTTTAAGAGTCTTGCCAGTTTCAATCCTAGATTTTTTTTCTTTTTTCCCCTTCTGGTAGAAAGTCTTAACGATCTTCATGTTTTGCAGCATGTATTGATTTGATTTGCGTAAAAAACTAAAAAACTCTTCCCTCAGGTGGACTGATTTCTCTTTTCTTCTGAGAAAAAAATGGGGCTTTTGCTTACCCAAAGTGGGGCAAGACAGAATCAAAGAATAGAGATGACAAAGGCAAGGTCCAATGTTGATGACCAACATCTGCTTAGGAAGCGATGAAACAGATGGTCCTGGGTAAGGTGACTGAATCAGGGGTGACTCTAGAAATCCAGAAGGGTGATATGAGGTGACACCAATGGTCGCAGAAATTACAGCCGCATGTGTTCTGGGCATGATTTTGGTGCATTAAGCTTAAGAATTAGCTGTAACTTTATTAACAAAGAATCTGTGAAATATAATTTTTGAACAGAAATAAACACCAGAGCTTGGGCTTATTTTGTAGGAAGACTGCAGGAGGGATGGAAGAGTTGGTGCAGGGTAGAAACTTCCCTGGACAGGGGCATCCCTACCAGGACAGACTTTCTAATGCCATTTTGAATTCTATCTCCCTAATGTGTCAGATGATATCTGCGCCACTCATGGAGCCTGGCTTCCTGTGTTTGTTTCTTTAAGTCTCACACCATCCCAGCCAGTGAGTTTTACTAGCTGAGTTTTTAAGGGAAGTGAATGAGGAAAGTGAGATTCAGAAAGGTTCTTTGTGGTCACCCAAAGCTGGGTGAATCTGGGGATCAGTTTGGGTGATCTTGCTGTGGCCCAGGCTGCGGGTCAGCCTGCACAGAGCCCCCCTCCACCACTTCCATGCTTTGAAGGGCTTCTCTGCACACAGTCAGCCACACAGATGTGTAAACCCTGGGATCATGTTTCCACAGTTGCCCCAGACTTTGATGCTTGGCTGGGTCACCAAGGCTGGAGCAGGGATCATGGACAGGTCAGTTCAAGAGCAGAATTTAATTTACCTTTGGCGTGGTCAGGCTTGGAATGCTAGCATTTTCTCAGTACAGGAGGCAGGCCTCAGGGTCTAACCAGGTTAGAGGTATGGAAATTCTGTGAGTCCATCAGAATGAAATGTGATTAATAGAACTACTAGAAACTGGAATAATTCTTTGATGTCTTGTGTTGTTTTGGGCTGTGGTGTTTCATTTACATAGAACTTTGTATGGTAAAGGTTGAGACATGAAATTTTGTAGAAATGATCTGGAATTTTCCAACCTCGAGGAAATATTAATAGCTTTTTCACAATGCTGCACAAAAAAAGATGTTACTTACAAAAGCCAAAAGCAATGATCTGGAAAGGAAGATGAATGTCAACCAACTATAAACCTTATATTTTCTTTCCTGGAAGGTGGTTCTAAAGGTAATAGTGCCCTTTGCTGAAGATACAGCATTTCTAGGCCCACACATTTAACAACCATATTGTCCCTGCTACTTTTTTTTTTTTAATTGTCCCAGCGGAACTGAGGGTTTCTAATCTTATCATAAAAAAAGGGATGTTTCCCTTTGTGGCCATGAATTTTGAAAGAGTTGATTCCATTAGTTGCAATCACGGGAGGTTGACTGGATAACTTGGGAGGGTTATTCATAGACTGTGCACTGAAAACTACTGAGCTATTAACAGCAGCACAATTGATCTCTAACACATTCTAAGCTGTGCCTGCATTTTATGGAAAACTGATGTTTTCAAAATCTCCATAAACGATAAAGACAAGTTTTCATTTGGAAAAGAAGCAGCCTTTCCCAGTGAAGATTTTTCCAACTTGGAACATTCAGGGTCTAATTGATTTAAGATGGAATCTGTAGGCCAGTTTACATCTGTGTTCTCACATTACAGCCCTCAGAAGAAGCAAGGACAGCTTATGTGAATCCCCGTCCAT
The DNA here is from genome assembly GCA_004024945.1 of Uropsilus gracilis. Classification (NCBI taxonomy): domain Eukaryota; kingdom Metazoa; phylum Chordata; class Mammalia; order Eulipotyphla; family Talpidae; genus Uropsilus; species Uropsilus gracilis. Next base: position 92,406 of record PVHY01000696.1, read on the forward strand.
CAGCTTGCTTCTGGAATTGCCAGAGAAAGGAGATAGGACAGGATCACAGCTGTACCATGTCGGGTAGTCCTCCCATGATGGGGAGCAGTTCATCTATGATGCTGATGAAATGCTCTGGCAGCACAGAGTTGCCTCAAGTGGTTGATTTGCTGTTGTCCCACAGGCACCCCCTGGAGTGACTGTGAGGAATGCCAACACAGACAGCTCTCTCTACTGACAATTGTCTGTCCTGGACAACTTCTCACTAAAGGGAAATCGCTTCCTTTTTTTTTTTTTTTAAGGGTTGTTGGTTCAATTTTAAAGAACAAAGGATGGGATTTGAACATGGGCTTGAATAAAACCTTGAATAAAAGCATCTGTGAGCCTTTCCATGAAAGCATCACTTACAGTTGATGAAATTTTGTTTTGTGGTCATTTCCATAAAATGTATAACGTTATCCTTTTTATTGACAATAAAGTCTCTGAGGGGAATGGGACTTAAAGTGTAGCATCTTTTCTGGAACAGGTATTTTACCCTCTGTGCATGGATTATGTGCATTGGATTTGAAGTCCTTAGTAATATTTCTCCAGAAAGGATTCCCATTTTGCAGAAGCTGAATTTAGTAAGCTGTAGAGGTGACCTGGACGTGTGTTATCAGCAGGTAGGGAGGGGGAGTGTGGATGTGAGGGTGTAGGTCAAATCCCTGTTCCACTAATTAATGGTGGGAACCTGGCGAAGTGCCTCCCTTTGAAATCTCTGTGTTCTCATCTGTAAATTGGGGATGATAATGGTAAATTATACTTCATAGATTTATTGGGAGGATTAAGCAAATTAATCATAGACCTGACGTGTGTAGAACAGTGCCTGACACATGGCACACTCCCAGCTGCGCTAGTTAGCGATGCTGCTGAAGTGGCCGTGACAGCTCCAAGCAGCAGGAGAATTACGTTCTGGAGCTTCAGTGTTGCATGCTGGCTTCCAAAACTGCCTAATATTTTTCCCTGGTCATCTTCAGAGACACTTTTTAGTCAATTTTGTGTATGCACATTCCTTCCTTTTGTGCTATCAGAAGGGAAGGAATTGGATGTGGTTCAAAAACTATGGGGAGGAGGCCAACAAGATAAAGGACTCTGTGCGGATGGAGTCAACTCTTTTAAACGACTCTGTCACTGATACTTGGTGGAGCAGCTGCTCCTTCTCAGCAGGGCCCGGTCCTTGATCCCTCCTGGCAAAGTCGACGAGAGGGAACTCCCAGTCTTGCCTCATGACTTTTCCTGCAGATTCTGCTCAGTCTCACTCTCACCTGCCCTGCTGTCTGCTCATACTACTCTTGGGTGTTTCTGGATGTCTTTGCCAATGCTTTTTGGGTAAGCCCTTTCATTCAAGTAAAACATATACAAGGGGCAACATGTGCATTGTGCTGGATTATTCCACCATCAACGCACACTTGTATACCCCCTTTAGAAACACTGAGCAATACCAATACTGTGCTTCACTCCCAACTTCTCCCAAGCATTATCTTCCAAAGGGTGAATATGGATCTGATTTCCATTGCAATAGATTCTTGTCTGTTTGGTCAAAGTTGGAATAAGTCGAGTCACATTTACTAGTCTCTTGAGTTTCATTTCTTTTGCTTCATATTCTGTGTGTGAGGGAGTCATGAAGGAAGGTATGGAGTCCTGTGTTTTTGTCTGGGTGCACGGGACTCCCGGGCAGCCGTCTTATCTCAAGGTTTAGTTTATATGTAGAGGTGGGAAAAGAGTCGTTTTAAAAAAGGAGAGAATCAGAACTGCTTAAAAGCTCTCCCTTGGTTATTAGGTGCTGGCTGAAGAGGAAAGGACAGGGCAACTGGAGGAGGATGATTTCCAATGCCTTGTGATCTGCAGTATTGGGTCTTGATACCAGCTTCCTCATCCTCCAAAGGCAAATGGGTCCCCACATACAAGCAAGGCCTGTTTGTTTGGGTGCAGGGGATATGGGGGCAGCAGGGCTCTGGCTCAGTCACTCGGCAGAGCTCACTCAGCCCCTATCCGCAACCTTCAGCAATAGTTCCTATTTTAGCTTCTTGTACTTTTCTTGTTCCAGCCCACTGAAAGTCAAAGAGCAGTCACACCACCTGCCTAGTCTACCCTGGTTAAGCCCGTGGCAGTCCACTTCTTACTTTTCAAGTAGGAAGACCTTTCAGTGGGAGCCTTTTTCCACACCCAATTCACTTTCCTTAAATGTGTTGCATTTGTGAAAAAAGACAATGTGGTTTTCAACTTTGATTTCACTCCCTCCAGATGACCAGCCTTGCTGGATTCCCCATCCATAAACTATCCCAACAGCTGATACATGTGAAAGTTCTGGCCCTGGGCTTCAAGTTCAGTCTACAACTGAGGCATTCGGCACAGAAACCTGTCTGGGCCTCCGTTTTATTATCTACATGTTGGGGATTTATGTCATTGCTGTGAATAACAAATGAGATGATGCAAGCAAAGGGCGCAAAAGAGCAGCCAGCCCAAAACAGGTTACTGTTGTTATTCTACAAATCCTGAGAGAGGTAGATAGTCACTGTCCATTTCTTCCTTTCCTCTTGACCTACCACTGTTTTGAGTAACAAGTCAAATTGTGATTTGTTTCTTTATTTCAGGAATCACAGGAAGAATGAAAGTGAGAAAGATGTCTCTTCTGACGCCCCCATGGTTCCCAGCTGAGGTTGCCACCATGTGCCTCATGGGAAAACTATGACATGCTTTCCTGATTTGTTGAAAACTGAGCTGAGAGATTCTTCACTCCTGGGTTATATATGTTTCACAACAGATTTCCTTCTTTTGAAATAAGAAGAGAAGTTCCCTCTTGAGACCTCAGCAAGGGAGATAGAGCCCGGGGTGGGTGGGGTGGGGGTGCTCGGTACTGTTCTTCACACGAGACAAGGCGCCCTCCTTGGGCCAGGGTTGCTGCATCATGACTGTCTTTTGCAAAAGGAGGAAATAACACCAAATATGAAAAACGAAAAGTCATTGCAGGATTAGCAGTAGGTGAAACCCCTTCTGTAATTCAGTAGATCACAGTCTGGAAAAACATGGTTTATTATATCATTGTTATTCCACTTTATAATTCTGAGAATGACTGACCAAGAAATGTCAGCGATTGCACCTCCTTTGCGTCAATTCACAATTTTTGTGATATTGGTTAACTCGATTGCCTTCATATAGTCAAGGAAACCACACCACCTCTTAAGGATTCTTGTTTCCCTGCTTCCATTAGACCAAGTCTTCTAATGTTTGATTTATATATGGTTCTTTGGACTTTTAATAAAAATAATCCTTTTTCAAAGGATTATTAAGATGATTTTGCTGGGGCCTGTGGGTTTGATCTGCCATGATCAGGAGTAGACTTTGGTTCAAATACTTTCTAAGTGGCATAACATGTGGTTTTTTTCTCCCCTGGTGAAGAGGCTGCTGAGTTTAGAGACCCTCTTTCCTAGTTTATGTCAGGTGCTACCAGAGCTTACCAAACACAAAGTACTAAGTGATCTTATAATCAAACAACACAAGTGAATATTTCTGTCTAAAGGCCCTTAAGGTCAGCAAGCATAACAATGGGGTTGTGAAAGAAGGCCAGGATGTAAGTACTCTCTGTGTGTGTGTGTGCATGTGTGTGCTTTGGGGGAACAACTGTCACTTAGTGGTTGGACCCTGGGTGCTGGATATGGGGAGGCACAATTACATAGCGGTTTATGGACAACCTCTGGAGTTGGATCCATTTGGGAATCAGTCCCAAGTCCATCCTTAGCAGCTCTGTGACCTTGGAAACAGGATATACTTCTCTAGACCTTTTATCTTATCTCAAAAATGAAGCTAATGACATTGGTTATTAGCCTCTGAGACTGTGGTGAAGATTAAACATGATTACACATATGAAACACTAAACACAAGCCTGTACAGTGCACACACTAGTGCCACTTATATTAGTTTCTATTATTGCTGTAACAGACTACCAAGGACTTGCTGACTTAAAATGACACTAATTTGTTATCTTATAGTTGGAGATTAGAAGTCTGACACGTTTCATGATGCAAAAATCAAGGTGTTAACAGGACTGTGTGCCATCCTGGAGGTTCTTGTGAGAATCTGCTTCATTGCTTATTGTGGGTGTTGAAAGAACCTGGTTTCTTATGGATGTCAGACTGAGTTCCCTGTTCTCTCACTGGGTTTAAGCTGAGGGGCATACCTTTCCAGAGGCTGAATTATTTGTAACACCTTTCTCTGTGTTCAAAGCCAACAGTACTGTTTGAGTACAATCACACCTGTAAGCAACTCTTCTGCCTCCCATTTTGTTTCTAATAGCTCACGCGGCGAAATTGGTTCTTGCTGAATGATTCAGAATAAGCTATCATCTCACTAGAAAACCTCAGTTCTTCTTTTGTAATCTTAATTCCCTTTTGTCATATTAAAGGTTCTGGGAGTTTGGAGGTGGACATTCAGGGAGGTCGGTGCCCATGGGACTTAGCCTGCAGAGATGCAGGTAGCCACCAGTGATCAACATCTAATTGAAATAATCAGATTAAGTAATTTTAGGGGGTGGAGAGTGCAGGGATGGGGATCAAGGTTGGTTATTGTCTGAAGCTTAAGTGGGAGCTGATTTTTCTGCCGACATGGCATCCTGTTCTCTTGCCTCCTCTGCAAGCCCACCTTTCTTACCTTGCTTGCTCCCCTTTCGATGCCTTCTTGACTTGCATCTTACTAGGAGGAGAGAGTTGCTTTTCCTTATGGAGTTTCCACACAGGCTCAGTCTTATGCTGGACACTCTGTCTGCACCACTTCACATGCACACAGACTAGTTGCTTGGCCTGAGACCACATAGTGTATTAGTTAAGGTTTTCATAGTCCAGGTAACAAACAAGCATTCACTGGAAAGCTATGAGTTTATTTCTAGAATCTTGGGAGAAGAAGCAGGTCTCTGGAGGAACAAGAACCCAGGAATCCCCAGAACCTTCTGTCTGGAGTGTGGGGAATGGTTGGGAGTAAGACTGGGGTCCAGGAGCTCCCTTTCTGGTGGGCTGAGCCACGTGGCTACATATTCCAAGGCAGGGATTTGAAAATCATGGGTTTATATACATATATGAGTTTTCCCCAGACATTTCTGAATTGGGATTCAGTAGATAAAGACTAAGCTTGTACTGGGACCTGACCCCCAATTTGAAATGAAATGTTTCATGCGTGTAAGACACTGGTTTTCCACGGGTGGTTTGCTATGTTGTGAAGGTGGTGGGTTTTGCCAGAGAACAGACTCCTAGTGCTCTGGGCCCCCAGCCCATGGTCCCAGAAGGAGTGGTGTGAGACACCTCATTCATGCCCATCCACAGCTAGTGAGTGTGGAAGCTAAATCGTGAACCTAATATACCCAAAAAACTCAAATTTAAAGAGATAGATATGTTTCGATGTATAGTGCAGGATTATTAACAATAGTCAAGAGCTGAAAATAACCTACATGCCCATTTTTAAAAATTTATTTATTTTTTAATAATTTAAAAATTTTTTTGTGGGAAGAAAACAGGTTACATAGATAGGTATACATATTGCAATATCATAATTACAAAATTACAACCATGCAAAATAATGTATTATTTACTGATGTGTGATTTAAAAGTTTTAAACACCACTGGCATGGCAAACATCAGATCCAGTGTACTAATTATTATTTCTGGGAATGTATAAGGGGGAATAGGATTGAAGAGATATCCACAGAGAATGTCAACTATCTCTGTGATGGTTGTTCTTTTTTTTAATTTAATTTAATTTTTAAAAAAAATCGCATATACATGTGTATTTATATTTATATTACATTATTGTATTATTGTGTACCCTGGGGCTTTCCCACTTCGCTAACACCTGTTAACCATCCTGATCTTTTGTGCTTTTCATCTCCCCCCTCTTCTTCCCCCTTCTCCTCTCTTGGTCCATTGTTGAGTCCCATTGGTTGTTTTTATATTTTCTTATTTGTTTGTTTTTCCCTATATCCATCATGTGAGAACATCCTGTATTTCTCTTTTTCTTTTTGACTTATTTCTGCTAATATGAGTCTTTCTAGTTCCATCTATGTTACCTACATACCCATTGATGGACAAATAGATAAAGAAGTCATAGTTTATATGCACAGTGGAATATTATTTGGCTAGAAAGAAAGATGAAATTCCTCTGTTATATCATGTATTATTCTTTGTGAAAGACAGACACTTATGATTTTTAAAAATAATTTATTTATATATAAATTTCACACCTTTGTGATCTCTGGGGCTCACCTCCTCCTCCCTGACTGTTTCCACCCTGTCCCACCTTCCCACCCCAAGTTGTGTACTTTAATTTGGTTGTTGGTTTGTTTTGACTTTTCTTCATGGCTTTTTGTTTATTTTTCCCATGTCCCATATAGTAGCAAAACCATTTGGTTTCTGTCTTTCTCTTTTTGACTTGTTTCTGCTAATATGAATTCTTCTAAGCCCATCCATATTATGAAATTGTCCAATTTGTCATTTTTAATTGATGAGTAATATTCCATTGTGTAGATATACCACATTTTTTCCATCCAGTCATCTGTTTTCAGACATTTCAATTGCTTCCATGTCCTTGCAATTATAAGTAGTGCTGCAATAAACATCCGAGCACAGGTGCCCCTTTGTACAAGCATTGAGGTCTCCTTAGGGTAGATTCCCAAGAGAGCAATTGCTGGATCAAATGGTAGTTCCATTTTCATTAATTTGAGGGCCGCCACACAGCTTTTCATAGAGGCTGGACCAGTTTACATTCCCACCAGCAGTGTAAGAGTGTCTCCTTCTAAAAGAGAGCCATCTGCATAGTGCCAGGAGGCAGGAGAGCTGCTTCTCCCCAGCATAGAAATTGTACTGATTCCTTTTTTTTTCTTAATTAATTAATTTTTTAATATATGTGTTTCACATCTTTGTATTCCCTGGGGACCACACACCATCTTCCCTCCCTG
>PVHY01000696.1:99463-125911 GCA_004024945.1 Uropsilus gracilis
CTAGTGACACTGAGCAATTTTTCATGTGCTGGTTGGCCATTTGTATTTCCTCTTTGGGGGAAATTTCTTTTTAGTTCTCCCCATTTTTTGATTGGTCTTCTTGTTTTGTTTTTGTTTAATTGTGTGAGTTCCTTGTGGATCTTCATTATTAAACCCTTATCACTCTTGTGGAGGGCAAAAATTTTTTCCCATTTGGTTGGGCTTCTTTTAGCTTTTTCTGTCATCTCTTTTGCTGTAAGAAGCTTTTTAGTTTGATGTAGTCCCATCTGTTTATGTTTTCCTTCAATTTTTTGCCATTAGTAGATTTTTCCAGAAAGGAATTTCTGAATTGTACTTCATGGAGAGTTTTTCCCAAGTTTTTTTCTATGTATGTTATGGTTTCAGGTCTGACATTTAAGTCTTTTATCCATTTTGAATTAATTTTTGTACAAAGGTGTGAGGATGTTGTCTTGGTCCATTTTGTTGCAGGTCTTAGTCCAATTTTCCCAGCACAATTTATTGAAGAGGCTATCTTTTCCAATGTAAGTTCCCCCCCACCACTTTGTCAAAGATTAGTTGACTGTATATGTGTGGTTTTATTTCCGAGCACTCAATTCTGTACCATTGGTCTGATTATCTGTTGTTGTACCAGTACCATGCTGTTTTAATTATTATGGCTTTGTAGTATAACTTGAGGTCTGGGATAGTTGGCCCTCCATTCTCCTCTTTTTTTGGCCAGGAGGCTTTTTGATATTTGAGCAGACACTTATGATTTAACTCATATTTGTGGTATATAGGGAAACAAAGTAAATGAACTAAATAAACAACTAAATAAACTAAACTAAATAACTAAATAAACAAAAGTTTTGGACTATAAGACTACTTGATGGTTACCACCTGGACAGAGGCTGGGAAGTGGGTATGCCAGGTGAAAGGGCTAGTGGCCTGGTGAAAGGTAGTCTTGAACATTCAGTGATTTGTGTATATGTTGATACCCAGTGAGGTACCCTGAAACCTAATGTCATAATGCAATGTTGTATTAATTAAAAATTAATAATTTTAATTAATTAATTATTTATTTATATATTATTAAGAAATAAAAAATACATAAACCTAGGTGTGGGAAATCACAAGACAGGTAACTTCTGCCATGAATAAGGACACACCCTTGTTCACTGTTATTTAACTTCTGCACATGGAAGAGGGATCCTGCAGGTTTCATATCAGTGATTGGTTGTCCTCTATCCTCCTATGATTAACCCACCTGAGAGACATTTCCCTGAAAGATACAGGTGTTTCCCCCCACAGTGTTTTCTGCAAGATAATGAATCCTCCTACCCCCGTGTGCTACATTCGGGATCTTATTTTCACTTTCCTTTTTTGTTTATTTGCTACTGCATTGCACCCATTCCTTCACAAGGGCATTTAAGAAGTTTGTAAGGTCTAAAAAAGTTAGCTGCATGCTTGCTAGCTCCAGTCTCTGATTGAGTCTATCTCTACCTTAGAATGTTTCAATTTCTCGCAGGCGTTTTCTTCCTTTTCTCACCCATGGTTTCCAACACCTAAGTTTGTTTGCCCCCAGCTCAATCCCTTCCAGGATTCTGTTTTCCAGAGGAAAGTCAGTCTGCTTGGATGGTGTGCCCTTCACAAACTCATGTTCTGGTTCTCCCCAGTAGTATTTCTATCTTAAAGGAGAGGAGTGGGAGAGGTACCCAAAGCAGGCTAGGGTTTCTGGCACTGGGGATGCCAGGTTAGGGAGGCTGTGGAAAAAACTGTGCTTAGCTCGCTATTGGTACAGGTGAACCTTGGCCAGTATTCTTCACAGCCCTGGAGGAGATGAAATTCTGACTATGAGGCCAGAAAGCCCACAAGTGGACAGCAGAGCCAGCATGGTACCTGGCAAAGCTGGGCGTGCACCAGATGCTTCTAAGTTGAATATCAGGATGCATTTGCCACAGGTGGGTTTGCATAGTCTATTCTGGACTGAGGAGATAGTATTTTTTTGTTTGTTGAATGTGATGGTTAAAACATGCAAACAGAGCCAGATATGGGTGCAATTTAGGGAAGGAGACCGAAGCTGGAAATGGAGCTGGAAATTCCAGTGGTAGCAGAGATAAGCTTGACTTGGAGAGTCACCTCAGCACATGGAAAGCATGCCCCACAGGGTATGTGTGGGGGTTCTGACTTTAGAGCAAGTCCTTTCCTTCAGCACTGGCTAAGAGGGTGTATAGGTGGTGAGAGGCACAGGGTAGCATGTTAGAACCCAGCCCCTAAGTGGCTGAAATAGGTCTGTTTATTTCCAGCTGGTTCTTCTGGTCCAGCCTCCACTTTTCAGCCCAAGCCATCTGCTGAGGGCTGTACAGATAACTAAACTGGCACTTCCAGGTGAAAGTTGATTCAGAGGATACACACATGCACACATACACACATGCACATGTGTGTCCATGGGAACACACATACACAGAGCTGGGCTTGCTGAGTCATCCAGAGGAGTTAGAAGAACTGAGACTGAGTATGGAAAATCGACAGTTTAAAAATTTATGAAGCAGGCTGTGTCAGGGTGATGCCAATACTGTTTTCTTGCTATGTATCAGGCTTGGCCCCAGGTGCTCTCTGTGTATTAGCTGCCTTCCTATCCCCCTAGACCTTGCAAAGATTCCCCCAATCTATACCAATGAGAAGACAGAGGTATAGGAAGTGAGAGTGAAGGCTGTTGTTCAAAGTCCTCTGATGAAGCCTAGGTAGGTGGAACCTTGACATGAGGAAGAGACGATCTCTCTGCAGAACAAAGGATTTAGGGCAAACCTGGGATTCATTTTGGGAAAATTAAGCCCCTACAAGGTTTTGAAATGAGTTACTAGGAGCCAGTGGAACCTTTTGGATGCCTTTAAAAATAACATAGGATGCTTTTTGTAATAACCGAAAAGGTAGAAGTGACCCAAAGATTTATTGATGTTTGAATGGATAAAAAAATGTGACATTTATCCAGAATGGACTATTATTCAACCTTGGGAAGGAAGATTGTTCTGCTATAGGCTGTTCATGGATGAACCTTGAGACATTATACCAAGTGAGACACCCAGCCACAAGAGGACAGCCGCTGTGGGATTCCACATGTCTGAGGTCCTAGGGGAGTCAGATTCAGAGACAGAAAGTAGAATGGTTGCCAGGGCCCAGGGAGAGGGAGTATGGGGAGTTGCTATTTAATCAATACCAAATTTTAGTTAAGAAGATGAGAAGAATTCTGCGGCTGGATTTGAAGAGGGTTGTACAATATGAATGCACTTAATGCTAGTCAACAGGACATGTAAACATGGTTAAGATGGTGAATTTCATGTTATCGTCATCTTACCACAATTAAACAGGCTGGCTAGATGCAGTGGTTCACGAGTGTGGGGGCTGATCTCCCGGGCAGCCTTGCCTTCCTCTGACATGCTGGGCATGCTGCTGCTGCTGTCCTGTCTCCCCTGACCTGCTCCATATCCCATCTCTTAATTGCTAGCTTTTCATTCTGCCTCTAATGTTTGGCTCTCAGTGTCTCCTGTGGAAGAATGCTCCCCCAGGGCTCAGTGGGCACGGGCCCTTGGGAGTGGTATTTTTGTGGGCGAGCCCATGTCTGTGGTTTCTAAGATGTTGAGTAGGTTTCATGTTGTAACCCTGGGAAGAAGGACTGGGTGCTTTTTTGTTGAAAAAAAAAAAAAGAAAGAAAGAAAGAGAGAGTGTGTGAGAAAGAGCAAGAGAAAGAAAGAGAGAAAGAGAAGAAAGGAAGGAAAGGAGAAAGAAAGGAAAGAAAGAAAAGAAAGAAAGGAAGGAAGGAAGGAAGAAAGAAAGAAAGAAAGAAAGAAAGGAAGAAAGAAAGAAAGGAAGAAAGAAAGAAAAAGACATTAAACCCCGTTGTGGCCTGGTTACACGTTGGTAGGTGTTTGAGAGTAATCACATGTGAAATTCAAGAGCAAGGTGTAAGCCCAAAAGGAAAACAGTTTGATGGCATTGATGATGCAAATGGAGACATGAGAGAGATGGTGCTGCTCGCAAAGTTCCAGGATTCTTGAGGCACAACTTGTGGTATTTCAAAGAGGCAATTTAAGTCACCATTGCAATTTTGGCGGGAAACATATATTGGGTATAATGCCTCCATTTTAGCACATTTAATTTCCTTTCCTTCATTGCTACTTTGCAGACTTAAAGGTGTTCAAGTGCAGGCTTTGTGCTTCTCTTTGCTCTCTCTCTTGCCTAGAATCAGGTGGAGGTGGTAGTCTTCAGTGCAGGACTGGTGATTGGTGTTCTTTTATATACACAGCGCCTTTTGTATTTCTCTTTGTGTAAATTACTTATCCACATCCTCCTGTTTTCTTCTTTTTTAAAAAAGTTGCTGCTTTTTACTCATTTAATTGTTTGGGATTCTGATTCTTTATGTTATATATGTTACAAATACTTTGCTCTCTTCTGTTGTGTTTGCACTGTTTTTGTAGTTGTGTCCACAGTTGAAAATGCATGTAGCATCACTTCTTGGCCTTTTGGCTAAGATCAAGTGAAAACGCATGTAGCCCTATTCTACTCTACCCTAAACTTACAAAAATATTCTTAAGCTTTTGTAATGCTTTTATTAGTGTGTGTTTTATATTTGTTCTTTGGTTCATTTGGAAATCATTCTTGTGTGTATAGTGTTGAGTAAGGATCTATATTTAATTTTGTCCCAATTAATCGAACTTCCAATAAAAATGATTTAATTTTCCACTGATCTGACATCCCATCAATTTCATATTCACTAGCTTACATACACACACATGCCCAAATTCTAAATTCTTGACCTCTTCCTTTTAAAGGCTATGTATTTACTCACTGATCTAGTTTTCCTGAAATGTGTATTTGATTTTATTGAGTAACTCATTTACTTATGTTTTTGCATTTGTTAATTATTAATTAATCAATTAGTTTTTTCTTTGTTACTTCTTGAATCACATGTTCAGTGCATCTATTTTTATATAAAATATTTCTAATATTTACAGTAAGGACTATAAATCTTTTCTGAGGACCTCTCTGGCTGCAGTTTACAGGCTTTCAAATTTCAGCACTGTTTGTTTTAAAATACTTCACAGTTTTGTTTGAGTTTTATGTAGTTTGAAAGTTCTCAGCTGAGTTGGGTTTTTGGTTCTTTTGCTATTAATTTATATTTTATGGAGTTGTGTTCAATGAAGATGCCCTGTGAGATTTCTGCCTTGAGAAACCTGTGAAGTTTTTCTTTGAAGTTTGATAGTGGCAAATTTTTATGAAGGTTTTGTGTGTTTGAAATGAATGTTTTATTTTCTGCTTGTTGAGTGTAAAGCTTAGGTCTATTAAGTCATTCCTGCTAATTGTATTAAAATTTTCTAGATCCTCCCGGGTGTAGGTGGTCTGTTATGTTGTGGAAGAGACGGGAAGAGAAGGGAACTTTGTTACTTTACCTTCTATTGTCTAAAAGTAATATTGCTCCAGCTAGAGCTTATGTGCTACCCTTTTTCCTTTCAACCATTTTACACTATTTTGTTTCATGAAAGCCTGCTATTCCCTGAATTTCTGCTTTTATAGAAGAATATAACTTGAATTTATTTTAAAATGTTATTTTGTACTTTTGCTCTGGAATGTTCGTTTTCCCTCCTTTTTGATAAAGCAACTTCTGTTGGATTGTTTCCTTGCTTTCTTTTTTATTCTAATGCTAGAAAGCAATATATATCAATTCTTTTTTTTTTTTTAGTGATTATCTCTAAAACCTTAACTTTGCTTGGTATAAAATGATCTGTATTTGTTTTTAGGTCTCCTCTTTTCTCTCAACGCTTCCTGACAGTTGTTTCTTCTGTTTAGAAGTTTGATGCCTCTTTCTTTAAATACTTGTCCTTTGGTGGATCTGTGTCCAGTTTTGGTTTAGAGGTTATCTAAATACTGTTTTTCCTTTAGCACTGGTGTTGGGGGTGTGGTGGAGGCAGAACAGATTGGGTGGTGACAGGCCACCTCTGGATATGATTTCTGCAGCCACCTGACCTCATCTCTCAGGGTTTTACAAGCTTCTGGTCCCCTGAGCAGCCCCCCTGGCTATCCATCTCAGTTAGAGATTATTTTCTTTTATCAGACACATTGGTTGGTTTTCTCTAAAGAGTCTGGATGTTATCTTCTCAAACCATTTCCTGGGAGCAAGTTTTAAAAGGAAGTGTGAACCCAAGGACTCAGGAGCAAGAAGCAGAAAAGGGGAGATGGCTGTTAAAGACGTCTCCATTTGGCCTCTCTGTACTACGAGGTTGGCATACCCTCATCACTGGGTAGGGGTACAGACAGGGTCACCCTTCCCCATCTCTTTCCTCTGTCTCTGCTAGTGTCTTCTCCTCCCTCGGCTCCCTGTTAGGTTGAAAGTAGAAGCTGGCTGTGGCTTGGGCCCTTCTCTGTTTTTTGCTGCCCATAAACACCCTCTGCACAACTGGCTTTTGGAAACCTCTTGGACTTCTTAGAAGGATGTCTGAATGTTCTTGGAGGACTCGTGGGATCCTCCACCTGATAGGGAAGATGCCCTTGAGCTCAAGCTCTTTCTATCTTAACAAGCGCTCTATTCCAGAAAGTCTGGAATTCCTTATCTGTCAAAAATACTTCCATTCATTCATCTAACATATGGTGAAAGGTTTCATATGCTAGGTACTGGATTAAAAGTTGGGCATATAGAGATAATTTGTGGGGATGTTTCTTTGCAGGGATTCTCATTCATCAGAGACAGACCTTCAGGCAGAGCTGTAGAGCTTATACAATGGTATCCTCTGCTATTTCTGCTTGCTGAAGTAAGGGTAGAGATGGGTTGGTTAGGAAGATTTTTTCTAGAGAATGGGAGTTGTAACTAGTCACGAAAGGTGAGTGGGCACTTTCTGAGCAGCGGACAAGGAGAAAGGATTGCAGACAGTGAGGCTTTGAGGTGGATGTTGGGTCCAGACCCCCATTCCAGGCAATGAGGTGGTGAGTCTCCAAAAGGCTAAGGGTATGGGAGATGCGGTGCTCTTGATTTTGGATTTCAGAAAAACCCATATGGTAGGTTTGAGGAGGAAGGGATATATAGGGCAGGTCTGATGTGGGGCTCTGTTATGAGACTGTTTAGAGGACTGACAGCTGTTCAGGAAAAAGATGTATAAGAGGATGTTACTGTTTGGAGCCTTGGTGCACACTGCAGTATGTGCCTGCACACACAAATACACAAGCACATATGCTCATACATTCGTGCACTGTTCACTGCAGAAGCTGCTCGATCAAAGTCACTGCTCAAGCTGGTGCCAGGCCACTTCTGCCATGGAAGAATAGAGTCCATGAAAACAACAGTTTCTGAAGACCAGTTTCCTTAAAAAGCATCTTTCCTCAGAGCGCTGGGGTGAGAGACAGGACTGAGCCTCTGAAAGGAAGTAGGGCCTGAAGATGATGTAATTGACCACATCATGTGGGAAGGTGGGAAGGGAAAGCTTCAGCACAGTTATATAATCATGGGACAGTTCAGGATTAATTTATCAGTGTGTGTGAAGAAGGATGCTGAATCATCCACATAACATTTTCCATTGTGGGCCAGAGGGAAACAGAAGCAAGGAGGGTGGTTTGTCTAGTCTTCATACACATGCTGTTAATATGAATTTAGTAGCTTTGGCAAAAGGCTACTAGAAAATCAGGGTATATAATTATTTTAGGAACCCATCCTGAGTGCAAACAAGTGAGATTAGAAGTGTTTGGCAGTCTGCTCTTTCTGTCGTCTTAACTCACATGTGTCCATTTACCAGCGAGGCCTAAGTCCAGGGGCTGTCGAGTGACTTCTAGGTGTCCTCTCTGTGATTGAAGGTCCCTGGCACTGAGTCTCAATTAAAATCTGGGTTTAGGATAGGACTTGGAAATGGTGTCATCCCGTACACGGTTAAATGCTAATTGTGATTGAATTTAATTTCCAACCAAGTAGAACTGAAAACCTCCTTTTGCCTTCATTCTGTTTTCATGCAGAACAGCTGTAATTAAGTTATCCATGGCATTGTCAAATTTTACTTTGGGTCGAAATATCTCATATTTGTCTTTGGCATAGAAACAATTTCTTTTGGAAAGTGTTGCAAAATGTCCTTGCAATTATTTTCATGGAACAAGAAAGAAGAAAGTATCTTCACTTGGTGCATTTTATCCATCATGCATTTACTGGGTCCCTGTTACAAGCTTAAAAGTGTCAGGTGTTGTATGGGGTGAGCAGCGTTGACAAAATAAATGCAAAAACACTTCATTTATCTGTAGACCACTTTACCAGCAGCCTTGATTATCTGGAACACAGCCAACAGTAAGAATATAGTAAAAACAGCCTCTGAACTGCCAAAATATTATCAAAACTCCAAGTACCCATGCTCTGACTCATAGCATAGGAGTCTGCTAGGTGCTCCTTCACAGTCAATTTGCTCTTGATTTAGACACAATAACAACAATCTAGGCTGTATGATTCCCCTGACTTGTAGCCAATAAGACATAAAGTTGAAATGAGGACCCTTCAACAGAAGAGGCTGTGAAGTCAGCAGCAGGCTGACAGTCGCTGGAGCTGGGGGGGGGGTGTAGTGTGGTGGGAAAGGCACAAAGAGCAGGAGAGAGGAGCCCATTTGTGGTGCTGGATCAACAGAAGACCCCAAAAGGTGCCCTCAAATTTGAATCCATTTAGGAACTATACAACATTGGGAAAACTTCAACTGACATGATGAAAATAAAAAAAACTTTGAATGGTGGCATGAAAGGGAAGCTCTTCTGTGTATCTTTTTCTTCTTCAAAGGCTATCACTAGGAAATTAGTTACTCTGTAGCAGAGTAAAACAATTGTCATGGTTCAGTCAGCAAAATGCACAAAGGTGACCTCTGTTGGGTTAGATGTGGAAGCTCCGTGTCATGCCTGGCACAGAGTGGGCATTAAAAATGTTAGGGCCTCTGTTGGGTTAGATGTGGAAGCTCGGTGTCATGCCTGGCACAGAGTGGGCATTAAAAATATGTTAGGTTTTCTACTTAATTTTTAAATTAACTAGTTAATTATTAATTTATTTTTGGAGACTAGGTCTTGCTATATTGCCCAGGGTACCGCAGACTCAAGTTGCCTGGGGTACTGTGGACTTAAGGCGATCCCCAGCTCAGCCTCCTAGGTAGCTGGGATTATAGGCGCCTGCAATGGCGCCTGGCTGCTTTTTCAAGACCAGGTCTCACTATATTGTCCGGGGTAGTCTCGACCCTGAGAACTCAAGCTACCCCAAGCCTCTTGCCTCCCAGCACTTGGACAACAGGCGTGTACCACCATACCCGGCTTAGCTTTCCTACTGTAGTACTCATTTTCCTCTGTTCCTCCCCTCTAAACTTAACTGAAAATTATTCAACAGGAGATTATAGAAGTGCTGGAAGACTGGACAGGGACCTCAGAATTTGTGAAAACCACTGTCAGTCTCCTTCAGTGTTCTTTTTCCTAGACCAGGTGCAGAAGAGGGGCGCAACCTGGAACTACCAAGCATAAACCAAAAAGTGCAAGAAAATTCTGCTCTCACTGACCTCAGAGCTATAAAAAATTAAACAAAATAAAGAAACAAAAATATGGCTAAAAAAATTACTGTCCTTATCTGATTTCAGTGTCAGGTTAAGACTGCATAAAATGAGTTGGGAAGGTACTCTCCTATTTTCTGAAACAGATTATTTAAAGTTGTTGTCAAAACATCTTTAAGGAAATTTTCTTACTAGTAAAAAAAATGCATGGACTTGGTGATTTCTTTTTGGGGAGGTTTTGGATAATGAATTTAATCCCCTTAAAAGTTGTGGGGCTATTTATATTATCTTTTTCATTTTGGTGAGCTGGGGTGGTTTGGACTCTTTAATGAATTGGTTTGTTTTGAGTAAATTGCCAGATTTATGTATCTAGACTTGTTTGTGGTTTTAACATTATTAGTTTTTTGATGCTAGCACAGTGTGTACCGAAGACCCTTCTTTTGTCCCTAACATCGCTGATATGTATTTTCTCTTCTTTCTTCACCAGAATTGCTAGACCTTTATACATTTTACTCACATTTTACAGAACCATTCAATTTTCTCCATTGTTTTTCTGTCTTAATTCAGTTGATGTCTGTCCTTCTCTTTACTCTTTCCTGTTTTCTGTATGTTCTGCTTCCCCCCCTAATTTCTCAAGGTGGAAGCTTAGATAGATGAAGAACTTTCCTCCTTTAATGAATCATTTCCCCTTTGGTACTGCTTTGACTTTGGCTCACAACTTTTATTTGTTGTATTTTCTTTTGAATGGATTAGAAGATAGCTTTTGTGATGGCTTCTTGGACATATGGTTTATTTAGAAGTGTGTTTAATTTCCAAGAGTTGTGAAATTTTCATTGTTGATCTCTAGGTCAGTTCTTCTGTGACTGGAGAACATGCAAAATATTTCAGTTCTTTCAAATGTGTTGTCTGATAGCTCAGGATGTAGTTTGCCTAGCTGTATGTCCTTTAGGCAACTGTGAAGAATGTGCACTTGCTTCTCTTGGATACAGTGATTTACACATGTTGCTTCGGTCCTGTTGGTAGATGATGTTGCTCAATTCTTCTGCATCCTTGCTAATTTTCTATGTAGTTCTATCATTTGTTAAGAGGAGAATGTTGGCTTCTCTAAGTAAAATTGCAGATTAGTTTATCTCTTTTCAGTTCCATCAGTTTTTGCTTCAAATATTTTATAGTTTTATTGTGAAATGATCTTGGTGGGTTGATCTTTTTATCATTGTATAATGTTCCTCTCTGTATCTGGAATTCTTTAAAATTTAAAGTCCAATTTTATATGATTTTCATATAGCTACTCCTCTTTTTTTAAAAAAAATTAATAAGTATATATAAGCAGTTTTTTTTCCAATATATAAGCAGTTTTTTTTCCAATATATAAGCAGTTTTTTTTTCAAGTTTGTCTATATCATTGTATTTTAAGTGAGTTTTTTTAAATTGAGTTTAAAAAATAGAGATTTTATACAGGGCTTTCATAGAGATTTTGTAGATGATCATATTTTTAATCTTCTGTGTCAATCTTTATATTTTAATTGGTATAACCATTTATATTAAATGTAATTATATGTTATAGCTTAAATGCAACATTTTGTTTTCTATATATTCTCTCTCTTTCTCTCCCCTGGACTCCCTGCTTTCTTACGAGTTATTTCCTATGAGTTTCCTATGAGACATTTCTAAGAATTCTGTAACTATACGATTTTAATTATAGGGTTTTTGAGTGTATTTCTTTGTATGATACTTACTATATATGTATATATATAAAACATATATAAAACATCATTATTAACTGGTGTCATCATTTTTCTAGTTCTAGGTAAGTATAGAAGTCTTATTTACTTTTATGTCCATTTACCATCACCCATTATAATGTATTTGCCTTAAATGTTTATTCTAAATATTCAGAACCATATCAAACAGTGTCATAATTTTTACTTTAAACATCAAACATAATTAAAAAAACACAAGAGGTAAAAGACATTATTTTGTACTAATCTGTATTTTTGTTTGCAAACTTACTTTCTTCCTGATTTTCTAACATTCCTTCTTTTGTTATTTCTTTTTCATTTGTAGAACTGCTTTTTATTAATATTTTTTTTAATATTGGTTTGGTGGCTATAAATTCTCTTGGTTTTCTTTCATTTGTGGATGTCCATTTCCTTTTCATTTCTCATACTTTTGCCAAATATAGAATTCTAGGATGACATTTCTTCTCTTTTAGCTCTTGAAATATTGCCACTTCCTCCTGGCCTCTATGATGTCTAGCAAGAACTGTGCCATCATGTGAATTGGTTTTCACTGATTGGAAAGGGGTCATTTCCCCCTTACATCTTCAGGTTTTTTTTTGTTTTAATTTTCAGAAGTTTGAGTAGAATTTATCACTGTGTGAATTTCTTTGTTTTTATTCTGTTTTGGATTTACCCAGGTTCTTAATTTGTAGGCTTATGATTTTATCAAATTTTGGAAATTTTTTGCTTTGACAAGCTTGCCACCTTCATTTCTTTTCTCCTATTCATCTAGAATGCTGATGACATGAAAGCTATATTTTTGCTATCGTTTCACAGGCTTCTGTGGCTCTGTCTACTTATTTTTTTAGCCTATTTTCTCTCCACTAGTCACATCAAGCAATTTCTATTGCTCTGCTTTGCAGCTCACTGATTCTTTCCCATGTCTCTTCCACTCTTCTGTTGAGCTTTTAGTTTCAGGTATTGCATTTTTCAGTTCCAAAAGTTCTGTTTAGTTCCTTTTTTAAGGTATATTCTCTTTGCTGAGGTCTTCAATTTATTTGCTGAGAGTTTCTATGTTTTTATTGGTTTCAAATGTGTTTGTAATTGCTTATTGAAGCATTTTTATGACTGCTTTAAAGTATTTTTCATATAATTCCAACATTTGTCTCCTCAGCATTGGTATCTGATGACATCTCCTGGGTTGAGAGGGCTCCTCATGTGGCTACTGTGGACACCACCACCATGGGGGCAGGGGTGGTTTTGGCCTCATTCCTGCTCCTTCTCCTCCTGGCAAGGAGGGAGAGGCCTTTTAGTGCAGCATTGGGGTGGAAATTCAGACTTGTCAGGTGATTTCCACGGTTACCATGTGGTGACAGGGACTTTTTTATTGTTTGTTATGGATGAAAGTCCCATACCCTATTCAGTCTTGAACACCACACTACAAAGGGCACTGGGGAAAGTTCTTATAGCCTGGTGAAGTCAGAAGTCCAGGCTATTCATTTGGCCCTTGCTGATATGGGCATTGGTGAGGCTATAGCTTTTGCTGTGGTATTTGGTTGAGTGTTTTCTGACTTAAAAGTTTTCTGTCTTGCTAGATTATCCTTTTCCTGGTTATTTGAATAGGCACAACAGGCTTGTTGGGGCTATTTTTGTCTGTATTCAAAGCAGTTTTCATTTTGTTGGTTTCTTTAGTTCCATGTCTGGGATAGAAGGGGGCAAACAGTTAACTCAGAGATCATTTTGTTACTTGGATCCTGAGTTCTTTCATGTCTACCTACTTCTTTCTACCTTGCAGAGGGCATGTGTGCATGCATACATGCAGACACACATACATAGTTTAGTTGGACAGCAAGAGGAACATGAGAAAGCACATTAACTTCGTTTTCTCATAAGTTGAAATTTTGGCATCAACATTTTTAATTATAAGAAACACTCATTTTAACTAACTTGTGATAGGTTCCAGGTGGTGAGTTATTAATTTTGTAAGTGTGATCAAGATCCAAATATAATAAAAGTTTACTGGAGGGACTGTGTTGTATATACCACATACCAATTATACTGTTTTTTACAACTGTGACTAGCTTCTGTGAGCAAATCTTGTAATCTGAACCCTCACTGTAGCTTTCTTCTTAGAAATCCATGTTGAGAAATGCTCTGCTCTACTGGGCTTAAGTAAGATTAGCATCTGAACATGTTGCTTAACAAAGCTACTATTTCTACACAACTGTGATTTATATCAGGAAATCTATTCTTGACATTTCTTAAAGGAACACAACCAACTAATTCATGGCAAACATTTACTTTGCAGGCTTGGATTGTCAAAGGGGAAATCATTCAGCAAAACGGTGTGTCAGGCATGTGTGAAGAAGAGGGTAGGTGCTAGAGAATGGAAAAGAAGAAGTAGTTTCTGATTTGAGAATTCACTCTCTGTTGGGCAAAGAAATATGTAAAAAAATTTCTAGAGCAGCAGGATGGTGCTATAATAGAGAGGAGAAATTTCTTGAGGTATAAAGGGAGAAGGTAAATGGCTTGGGAGATGACAGGGCACAGATCTGAAAGTTGTGATAGAGAGGTGTAAAGCAACATCTCATCTGAGCTGCCGGGGTGCTGAGGGTGTAGAGTAGAGGAGCATGTACAGGAATCATGGAGGAGAGCCTACATCATCCAAGGAGAACATGGGTGTGGAGCAACATGGGAAGATAGAGCTAGAAATATAGGCAGGGACAGATTACAGAAGATCTGGCTTCCTGGGTTGAGCAAAAGAAAAAAAAATTAAAAGTTCTTTTAAAAGAAAAAAATGGTTTCCAGGAATTAACACTGTCAGTTTTGACTTGTAGTTTCATAGTAGCTAAAAGTATGGAAACAAGACTAGGAAGTGAAAAAAAAGAGAATCCTCTGTCTGGACCAGACAGAGGTGATATTCTGCAAAGGCATTGCTGAAACATGAAAATAGGAGAGTGGGGTAGGGGAAGGAACACAAAGATGGAAAGCGCCACATGCTGGAGGCAATTTCTTTTTCTTCTTTTTTTTTCTTTAAAAAATTCATTTTATTGATTTGTCACATTTGTGCATTAATTGATCCCTCCTCCCCCCCTCCGTATCCTCCCTCTAATCACTCCATCTCCCATTTTTCTGCGATTTGTTGGTTGGTTAAGTTGATGTTCAGTTGTTCGTTGTTTGGCCCATTGGTCTCTTCCGATATCTGGTAAATTTTTCTTTTTTTGGCATATATATGTATATTTATATTTATATTACATTAGTCTATTATTGTGTACCCTGGGGCTTTCCCACATCACTAACATTTGTTAACCATCCTGATCTTTTGTGCTCTTCACCTCCCCTGCCTTCTTCCCCTTTCTCCGCTCTCGTTCCATGGTTCAGTCCCATTGGTGGTTTCCATTCTTTCTTGTTTGTTTGTTTTCCCCTATATCCATCATATGAGACCATCCTGTATTTCTCTTTTTCTTTTTGACTTATTTCTGCTAATATGAGTTTTTCTAGTTCCATCCAGGTTGCTGCGAATGATATGTGTTTGTTGGAGGCCATTTCTGATGCTCAGTGATGCGCAAGGGTAGGACCAGGCTTAGTGGGGCCACAGTCAGGCTGACTTCTGTTCAGTCTAGTTGTTTTCATGGGGTTATGTTCATTTGCCACCACTGCCTCATGATACAGTGATTCCTTGTTACTGAAAGTATGTGGATGTTGGAAGCTACACGCTGGTCTGGTGAGGCCTGAACATTTAGGCATCCAGGAGGTAGTTGCATAACATGATCTCCTGGATCCCTCTTAGCCCAGAGAAGCTATGATTCTCTTGAATGCCAAGCAGAGTCTCATGGTAACACTGATGACTATTTCCTGCTAAACAAGAGAGAATCATCACTAGTATCAAGGGTGAAACTCTTAAATCTACCACTATCCACGCTGAGGGAAATGGAAACTAGTATTCATTACTAGTATTTTCTCCTTTTTTGGTTCCTATGATTGGTATGAGTTATACTGGGGAGCCTGCTATGAATTTAGCTGGGCAAATTCCTCTGTGTGCCTCTAGATTATACCATGTCACCATGCTTACTCCAGAATCAAACTGGTGCCAAGTGGGCTAATTTGACCCAGAGAAATATTAGCCTTTGGCACACTTAATATTTTCAAAGTTAGGAGGCAGCTTCACAGCTGTGAGGAAAGACAGATGAAAAACAAACTTTGAAGGAAATGATGCACTCCCCTTCACTATTTTCCCAAATATTAATTCTTCCTCTTTTCCTCTCCCTTAGTCATGCTAGAATTGATCAATGATGAAAATGAAAATTTAAAAAGTAGCCAAAAACTGTATCCTTACAGCATTTGAAACAATGTAGTGTGTATTTATCTCCTCAGTAATGCTAGAAGTGTGTTTTATTATTGCTACTATTTAACTGATGGGGAAACTAAGACCTGAACTAAGAGCATTGTCCAAGCTTGCAGAGTAGTCACTGATCCTGGAATCTGAGTTTTAGAGATACTTAATGATCTCGAGAGTGTCCAGAAGTCTTGCATATGAAACTTCATTTGAATTCTTTTAAGGGTAAAATCTGCATTTTCCTTGCTTTCAAAAAATATTAAGTGGCGAGTCACTCTTACTCTTGTTCCCGTCAGGATGCATGGGAATATTACGAGGTTCTGTCTATTAAGAATGCTCTGTCACAAGTGTAGGGCTCACTGAACTTTCACTTACGAGTCATGCCTGTGTAACCACCGCCAAGACCAAGACACAGAACACAGAGAGCTCCTGCGATGTCTCCCCTCATATCAGAGGGCCCATTAATCTGACTCCCTCATCTTAGACATGCTTTCCTGTTCTTGAACTCCTTATAAATCACTCGAGTGTGTCCTTTTTCACTTCTGTCAACATCTGTAAGCTTCAACCGGTGGTGTCCTAGTAGTCGCCTCCTCCCTACCCACTGCTCAAAAGAAAAAAAGAAAAGGAAAAAGTTTGTTTGCAGTGTCTGCAATTTCAGTGGTATAAATATTCCCACCAAGGCGGATAATAAGTCACCAATAATTTAACATTTGTCTTAAAAATTCCAGAATACACGACTAGCTCTTAGGAACCACCCAGTTCTGCTCTGCCACATTCATAATGTGATATAGTTGTATATCTTTCTTTTCATTGTTGCTTAGTGTTCTTTGTTTTGAACAAATGTGGGTTCTTTTTATTGTGGCCTTTGGGCAAAAATGACTGTTTTCAGAAAGCGACATCTTTGGGGAGAATTCCATTTATGTAGGCCAGTGATGCCAGTGGAAAGACCTTGGGATCAGAGACCCTTCTCCTTGCTGTCTCTTCATCTTTCCTGATTCCTAGACCAGACTACACCACACAGCTAGAAAGTGCCACACCCACTTCCCAGATGTCGGAACACACTTGGCACTTAGCGGGTGCTCCATAAGTGTTTCTTTGCTCCCTTTCTCTTGTTCATCAAAGGGAGGGTGTTGTACTGTGGTGAAAAGTGAAAGGTATAGCGGTCTCTTTGCCTTGTTGTCTCTCACCCACGCTGGGGTTGATTAATCGTTGATTGACAATGAAAATATTCCCTGCCTGCAAGTTCCGTGCTGGGCTCTGTGTCCTGGCATGGATCTCTGGGGAGCTGGTGCTGATGCCTGGCATCCCTTCAGCTGGACCCTTCAGTTATATTCCCATTTGGTCTCTTTGAAGGAGAAGAGGAAGAGGAAAAGAAGGAGAAGCAGGAAGAAGAGAAAGTGAAGTATAGAAGGATGGAAGGCCAAGAAGCAGGCTCAATATTGTCACTGGAGGCCAGGCATGGTGGCACATGCCTGTAGTTGGCAGCCTAGGAAGCCACAGCCAGGGCCAGGGATTGTGGTTTGAGTCCTGTCGGGGGAATGTAGCAAGACTTAGTCCCAAAAAAATTGCTGGGCATGGTGGCGTACGCCTGTAATCCCAGCTACCTGGGAAGCTGAGGCTGGGGATTGCTTGAGTCTGTGGTACCCTGGGCAATGTGAGCCTATGGTTCCACGGGCAAAAATAGTAAGACCTAGTCTCAAAAAAAAAAATGTCATTGAAAGTTTGACCTGGGGGAAGGGTCTGTTAACAAGAGACTATTCAGTCTGGTTAACTGTAACAGACCCAGGAAATTTGTTCACACATGACATTTGTTTTGTTCCAGAACTACCTTCCTGCTTCTAAATAGATCACCGAAGCCCAGGTGTTCTGTGGGTGATACCCTATCTCCAGTGGAATGTGAAAGAAAACCCCAGGAAAGGCTGTCAAGAGGATGACACAAAGGTGACAAAAGAAAGCCACAGAATGGCAATCTGTGAATGTATATTTGTTTCATGTGAAGGGGAAATGAAAAATTGACAATGGAGGGGGCACAGGGATGCTTTGCTGTAGCGCAGTGCCTGGGGGCTCTGCAGTCAGAGAGAGCCTGCTGACACCAAGTTCACCTCCAGTGTGTGTGCACTGAGGACTCCTGGAGGGAGGGCGAGAAGCCTCTTCCATTAGCTAGCACCAGTGTGCTTTCTGTTCGCTACAGGCAGGAAAGTTATCTCCTGTCTCCCTTGTCAATTGTAAAAACACACTGATTGTGGCCAAGTGAAACAAAATGTCCCTCCCTGCCTGCAAGTTCAATCTGCGTCCCTTTGACAGCTGGCCATGATGGAGTACAGCATCTCTTTCCAAACCCATAACTGTTTTCTTTGGATCCCCCTCAAGCACCCCAACTCCAGGACTTGGAGCCTCCTGGTGAAAGCTGCTGGTTTCCATGACCTTTTGAAGCAACTTCTTGTGTCCCGAGGGCAAAGACCAAGTTTAGCTCCCTCACTGGAACCCCACTTCTTGGCTGGCTGGCAGTGGTTCATGCTGCTATTACTTCCCCAGGGAATTTGGGAGGCTAATCTAGAATAGGCAGCATGGTGCAATGGACAGAGAAAGTTGGGGCTGGCTGGAACCAATTTCAAATCCTGGTTCTGCAATGTGGGTGACTCTGGGTAATGTTAGCTCCCGGTGTCAGGCTGGGTGTGATTCTCATGAGAGCCCAATGGGCTAAGGACTCTAAATCTGCCTTCCGGGGTGGAGGAGAAAGAGCTGCCAAGATCACCTGGACAAAGAGGCTGAGCCAGAATTTGAACTTGTCCTAGTTTGCGCACAAAGTCAACCTCTGTCTCCTGTTCCATACTCTTGATGGCACAGACTGGGAATGTGCTCAGATGTTGGTGTTCCCATGGGTGCCCTAACTCTTCTCGTAGGCGAGGGTGACAGTGCTGAGGAACCGCCCGTCCCCCAACCCACAGGAGCATGCACATGTGGGTGCACTATGTGGTTTGTTTATTTGATCAGTTTTAATTTATGGTTAGATTGAGATTGCTCCCAATTTTTTTACTGTCATAAACAAGGCTGTGTAAAACATTTGGGATCATAAGTCTTTTTTACATCCCCATTTCCTTATGAGATATATCTAAAAGCTGAATTACTAGGTTACAGAGCACAAAATGTTTCAAGATTTAAGTATAGTATTTACTGCCAAGTTTTTCTCACTACAAGTTGTTTTTGTTTTTGTTTTCCACTACAAATTTTGGTGGCTTATATGTCTCCCTCTCAAAGCCTTTTTCTTTGTAACTAGAGACCTTTTCATATATCAAGGTCAAGGTTGGCGTTGCTTTGCTCTGCTTACTCATGTGTGTGTTACTCTCCACATGTGTATATGTGTTGAGAGGGAGGAAGGGCTGCACAACCATTTTATTTAGAGAAAAAGTCTTCAAACTGGTCTCTTCTATCTCCCCAATGTGTAGTTTAAATCCCATAGTACTTAGGCAATACACAGAAACTACATGGGAATTTGGAAAAAAGTGAAAACTAGAAAGAAAAAAATTTGCCTGGATGGTGAGATTATGGAAGGCTTTCTGTTTCTAGTCAAAATGTTTTTGCAATAAAACTGGAAAGTATATTTATTGCATAGTTATTAACAATATCCAAGAGTTGGAAACGACCCATGATAGGTTGATGTGAGATATTAGATACAATGCTATATGTATTTATGATATCTATCTTCTATCCATCCATCCATCCATCCATCCATCCATCCATCCATCCATCCATCCATCCATCCATCCATCCATCCATCCATCATCTGTCTTACACACACATAAAGGAAATCTATTCCACTATAATCAAGATGAAATCCTGCTATTTACCACAACATGGATGAAACTAGAGGGTGTTATGCTAAGTGAAATAAGTCAGCGAGAAAGACAAATGTTATAGGATTTCACTCATCTGTGGTAGATAAAGAAACAAAACAGACAAATGAACATAATAAAACAAATGAAACTTTTAGACTACAAGGACAAAAAGGAAGCAGGGAGAGGGACAGCCAGGTAAAAGGGTTAAAAGGTGATGAGTGGAAACCAGAATTTTAGCGGTAATTATGCATATTTAGGTGTTGATTTAAAAGGTTGTACACCTTAAACCTAAGTTATAGGTCTATATTACTTCAACTGAAAAAATATGAGGGAAGGAATTACTTATCCTAAAGAGGAATGTGGACCCGACTCCCCTCGACACCAGACATATCAGTATAAACGATGCCTGGTGATGAACTTTCAAGTTGGAAACTATGCAACTTTAAGTCAGAAACCAAAGTGCAATCCTGGCCTTTGGTCGCTTGGTGACTTCTCACTCCGACCATGTGCTTTGTGCTCATGCCTCTATGCTGTCTTTCACAGAGAAGCTGCTCTGAGCCCCCTTCTAATGCTATGCTGGGCTTTGCCCCAGAGGAAAGAAGAGCTCTGACTGATGGTGCAGGCAGGGAGAGTGATGAGGCAGCAGTGTCTGTGAACAGAAAGAGAAATGGTGATCAGCGAGGCCTGTTAGTCCAAAACCCAGGGATGCCATGAGGAAGCCCATCACTGGCCTTCAGGCCCTGCACACGGTCTATTGCACAGCAGGGTCTCTGCTGCCTCCTTCTTACTTCTTACCTCCTTGCTCATTAGGAATAGTCTCATTGGAGGTGGCCCAGAGCAGAGGGCTAGTGACCAGCCCCTCTCAGTGTGATGGCCTGCATTCTCTTTAACACTTGCTTAATCCACAAAGGACTGTCAAACACCTCAATTTTTTCCTTGAAATCAATTTTATAGTAATACATGTTCTTTTGGAGAAAGTTAGATAAAAAAATAAAAATGATCATCTGTTCAATCAGTAAAACACTCTTCTCATCATTATGGACTGGAATGTGTCAGTTTCCACATTCATGTGTTGAAGCCCCAAGCTCTAATACCTTAGAATGTGAACTTGTTTGGAGATAAGTTCTTTAAAGAGGGGATTAAATTAAAATGAAGCTGTCAGGCTGGGTCCTAATCCTGTTGACTGGTATCCCTTAAGAGAGGAAATTCAGATACACAGGGAGACATCACGCATCTAGAAAGAAGACCACATAGGAACTCAGCAAGGAAATGGCAAGCTCACTCTCTACACAGTGAACACATACCCTTTTTGTCTAGCTGTCTGGGATCCTTCATCTTGATTGCTTATTTAATTGATATTTAACCCTCAGATATTCTTCCATGATGAATAGTTGTGAGCCAGATTATTTGGCAGGAACTTTAATGTCATGGCCAAATGGGGAGCAATGGAATCATCATCTTATTAAAACTCTCCTCTGTGCTATATTGGGCTGTGCTTCCTCGCTAGTGGCTGCTGACAGAGGCTTTCTCCTCCTTCCCTTTGTATACCTCCTTAAATTTCCATTCCCTATTAATTGACCATTTACTGCATTGGTTCTGCTTATGGGAGGCCTGGAAGAGTAAGTGAGGAATCTGCACTGATGTCCTCATGGAGGTGAATTTTAGATGATTCACCTAGCACAGTGAAAAAGCCCAGAATTGA
The DNA here is from genome assembly GCA_004024945.1 of Uropsilus gracilis. Lineage (NCBI taxonomy): Eukaryota > Metazoa > Chordata > Mammalia > Eulipotyphla > Talpidae > Uropsilus > Uropsilus gracilis. The sequence goes on from PVHY01000696.1 coordinate 120,571, forward strand.
AAATGCAGGCCAGTATGAAGACTTGCAACTTGGCATCCTTTTGCCTGAAGGGTTAAGCGTGGGCAGGGAGAGCTTCCTTTTTCTGTACTTTGTGAAGTTTATGATGAACATTCTCATATTTAACTTTACCTTTTAAAACTATGTATACCAGGAGAAACAACCATGATGAAGACCTATCACAGAAATGTGCCTACAAACTCGTCAGGAATGGATGAACCAAGACCCTATTTCGGGATATGCCACCCAAGAAAACAAGGAGCCCCTCCCCACACCATGGGAGAGGAAGCCCACAGAGTTGGGGAACTGGCTCCACAGCAAATCTGCAAAGGGAGAGAGTGGAGATCATCCACAAAGGCCATCAGTGGATGCCTACCCTCTCCAAGAAATCTCATTACAGGAAACAACTCGGAGCAAGGCCCCCCAAGCCAGAAGACAGAGCTGCTGGGTGAAGAGGCAAAGTATATACTGGGAGAATGGACTGGAACGGGCAGCCAGCAGTGAAAAGACATTGTTTAACCTCAAATGATCATAGACAGGCTGCCCAATGCAAAGCTAAGATTATAATCCTTCATGCACAGGATGCTGTGTAGCAGGAACACAGTCCCTCACCTGTCAAATAGACACAACCACAGAAAAGGAAGAGAGACCTATGGACTGAACATAAATCATCAAACAACGAGAGAGGAGTCTGAGCGAACGGATGGACCATAGGGGTTGGCGGGGGGGAGGGGGAGGGGGGAGAGGGAAGGCATCCCAGCAACCATTTATCTACATAAGAAATTAAAAAAATGAATAAAAAAATATAAAACCAAACCAAACCAACAAACAAAAACTTTGTAATATTTACAAAGTTCCACCAGGCACCACTGTGGCCACGCACACCTGAGTTGCTGCAGTTGAGCGGGTTTGCCCACGTGGCCGGTTCTCTTTCAGGTTGGTCCAAGCACGTTGCAGGTCACACAGATCTCAGCCTCACTCTTGATGTCAACACTCCTTAGTAATGTGGCAATTAAATGATTTCCTGAGATCAGCAAACATCATCTTCTTATTCTACTTCTGTGCTCTGACCTCATCTGGAGAATCATCTTTTTCTCTCCTAGAACACGTTGGATTAGAACCAAATGGGTTTTCCTACTTTCTACTTCTTCCCACTATAGAATGATAAGAGGCAGTTGGGGGGGGGGGCAAAGGAGCTCCTGAAGTTTTATAGGCATTTGTGTTCTGGTGGATATATGATAGCGTTGATTAGCAGCAACCCCTGTAGAAATACTTTCTGCTGAGGTTTTATAAAACAAGTTATCCTAATCTGGATTCGTTAGAGTCATAGTTTAGAAATGATCTCCTGATATCTTTCTCTCTTGAGAAGATGCGTTGTGGTTAAGGGGGTGTAAGAATTTTAGAGCCTTGGGGCTCAAAGATCTTCCCTAGAACCAGCACGTGTATTACCTCATAAACGAGATTGTGGAGAGTAAGTTAAGCTGGGGCTAAGATAACCAAGTGGCCTAAACAGAAGGTTCAAAGCAGGAAATGGAACGTTAGAGGGGTATCGATGGAGGCTTCAAGCATTGCTCTTTCCTGACCCTCCTGCCCTTGACAAAGGGCTCTGTGTCATCACACGAAGAGCTGGGCGCTGCTAACTGTGGGCTGCAGAGGAAGGTGGGGGTCTCCACAGTTCAGTCCACATACCCCAGCTGCAGAAACTGAGTAACTGGTGTGTTAGTGAGGTCACAAATAATGGAAAACCCCAAAGGCAGAGGCTTAAAAGCAATGGGATCCTTTCTCTGTAAAACTAATCTGAAAGTTAGAGGTCCAGGGGGCGCTCAGAGGCTGAGGGATGCTGGGGCTGAAGCCTAAATAGTTTCCGGTCTTTCCCACCAGGTGGCGATGTAGGTGAGGTAGAGCTGTGTTGGACGGAGGGAATAGTTGTGCGGTGGGTTCTCCCTCTTGCTGGAGTGTGTATGGGATATGGAGCTGGTTTCCTGTAGAGCTTTTGTCCACCTCCTGATCACTCTGTTACCCAGACAACTGTTGTGAGAAAGGATGGAGTGCATCTCTGCCAAGAAACCATGCTGGATTCCCAGGTGGGAAGAGCCAGTCCCAGAGTGTGCAGGGGACTGAATGGGACTCAACCTCCCTGGATTCCTATCAGTTCCTCAGTCACTTGGTACAGCAAGGACAACCCAGTCCTTTCCCACATGGTCACCTCCTGGCGCACTGTACAACGACTGAGTCCTTGACCTTGCACAGCTCACTTCCACTGTAAACTGCACAGGCGTTGAGTTCGAGAGGATGCAGTAGTTGGGGCAGTGGGGACACAGAATCTGCGGTGCTCAGGAATTGTCCTAGGGCCAGGCAGTGGGACAGTCCACGAACCCCTCTTTCTCTACTGCTTTTATATGTTTGCTTTCAAATTTCCTCTTCTTGGCTGCTTCTCCCTTCGATTCTGGTTGAAGGCAGGTGAACTCACGCATTGCAATGCCTCCACATCTGGGCCCTTTACCTGCATGGCGAACGGAAGCCCATCAAGGGCAACAAGCCCAGGTTTGGGGGGCAGGTGCACGTGGCAGGTCCAGAAGCTGTTGTACAAGGTACACACCTCCCTTAGCTATTCCTTAACATAGCTGAATCTTCAGACTCCTCTTCTGCACAGGTGGAGGAAGCTGATTTTTCGGTCAGCTGGAAGTGTCGTCTTTCCTGCGGATATACCCATAACAGTTGTCTGTGCTGCACTGGCCCCTGGTCCTGATCTCGTCCTTTTTCTACGTCAATTTGTCTTCAGAAATTCCAAAATACATTAGCAAAAATACACTTAGCTTTTCAAAGCTCTTGTGGTTTCTTTGAAATGAGCAGAAACTAAGAAAATAGTTATGTTGTTTAACTTATTTTTTTAAAACTTTTATAATTGTCTGCTAGCCTATCAAAGAGTTTTCAAAACTTTTTAGGTGCGTAAACACACTATTTCTGAAACCACTGTATTTACACTTTCACTTCCCACATACATCAGTTGGGTGACAAGAAACCGTCTGAATGATGTGCAAAACTGAGGTTCTCGGAAACACGTCCGGACCTGCTGTCCCACATTGTGTCTACTTGGCTGCTCCGTCTGCCCGGAGTGACTCCATCCCCTCTATCACATGTCCCCTCCTCTCCTCAGGGGTCAGTGCTGTGGGTTTCCCTGGCTTCACCTGCAGTCCCCCTCCCTGAAGCAGAAGGAGCAGCTCTCTCTGCCATGGTCCATCCTTGTTGCTCAGCATTCGAGAGACTAGGTCTCCCAAATGGTGCCCGGTTCTATGCAGCTGGAATCTATGGTTGGCATACCTCTTAGATGTAGTGCTTAGATACTCTACCCACACCTCTGCAGTGTCCTATAGCCCTACTTGTGCAGTGCTGTAAAAGGTGATGCCATGCATCCTGGATGCTTGGACTCCTATTGGTCTCATGTCTGTTTTGATATGGTAACAATTGTGAGCTGCTGCATTCACATGCTGATGCCAGGTCTTTATTCTCTATCACTGGGAGCTAATGATAGACTTAAGACTTCATTATCCCCCAAAGATAGAGAAATGACTAAGTTTGGTGAGTCCCCTCCAAATTCATTGTTGAAATGGTAAATCCCAGTATGTCAGAAGGTGACTTTATTTAGAAGTGAGATGACTGCGGATATCATTAGTTGATAAGATGAGGTTATTCCGGAGGTAGGATGAGCTGCTAATCCCAAATGATTGTATCCTCGTAAGGGGAAATCTGGACGCAGACTTGTGAAGATGAAGGAGATTAAGTAACACCACAGATTGCCAAAAATCCACCGGAAGTTGGGGAGAGGCGTGGAAAACAGATTCTCTTTCGTTGCTCTATGAAAAAAAATCCACCCTTCTGACACCTCGATCTTTGACTTTCAGCCTCCAGAACTGTGAGGCAGTATTTCTCTGTCTAAGCCTCTCCGCCTGAGTACTTTGTTATGGTGGCCTAGTAAATGAATACACATGGAATAGGCTCTGAATAAATGTTAATTGAGTGAGTGAATAGCCTTTCTGGTAGCAGAGGGCTGCTGAATAGGGCCTCCTACCAGCTCATGGGACAGTCCATGCTTTTGCAATGAGCTTATTTTGGGGACAGCCACATACCTCAGTGACTGGCTGAATTATGAAATATAAAACTGAAGTGTCTGATATCCAGGGGCCTTAATAGCAGCGAGTGATGGGAATGTGGGGTAGTCATGAAAATCTGTACTTCTAGGAGGGTCTTAGATGAAAAAAAAGGGAGGAAGGAACTGAAAAACTCTTTTTCACGGTCTTTGACATGTGTCTGAGTTATTTTTGAATTTATCGTTCTTTTCGGAAAAGATATGATCTGTCAGGAGAAATTAAGGGACATACACATTCAGGGCCTGAGTTGTGTTAGAGGTCCCTCCCACCTCCAGCAGCTGGGATTTGCTCTGGGTCTCCAGATGGCAGCTGTAGCTCTTGTCTGATGGGATGGGGTGAGTGGAAGTTCCCTTGACCTGAAGGAAGACTAAGGCAGATCTCCCACCTTGCCCTTACACCTCAGTGACCACACGACCCCTTCTTCTGGGCTCAGATTGATGCACTGGCTGTTCAGGAGCCCTCAAGGACTGTATGGAACCTCATGTCAATTTCATTGATGGCATCTACATAAAAGTTTTATGCATCCTGTGAGCTAACCTGCATCCCTACACATTTTTTAGTTCTAATTCCTCATGCCTGTGACTATGACCTCATTTGGGGATAGGGTTTTTGCAGATGCTCAAGCAAGGAGTAAGGTAAGTCTTAGTCCAACATGACTGGTGTTTTCCTCACAGAGGACGCACTCACACCAGGGACAGTGTGTGTGAAGATGGAGTGAAGCATACAAGCCAGAGATGGTCAAAGACAACTAGCAAGGCCTGGCATGGTGCCTCATACCTGTAAGTGGCAGCTGGGAAGTTACGGCCGGGGCCAGGGATCGCAGTTCAAGTCCTGCTGGGGGCATGCAGTGAGACCTAGTTCTAAAAAAATATAGCTAAGTGTGGTAGCATGCACCTGTAATCCCAGCTACCTGGGAAGCTGAGGCTGAGGACTGCTTGAGCCTGTGGTACCCCGGACAACGTGAGCCTGCGGTTCCACAGGCAAAAATAGTGAGACCTAGTCTCCAAAAAAAAACCAAAAAAAAAAAAAAAAAAAGAAAAACAACCAAAAAAACCCCAAAGACGACTAGCACCCCCTGCAAACTTGGGCAGATGCTTCCCACAGCCCTCAGAAGAAAGCAACCCTGGCCACACCTTGATCTTAGACTTCCAGCTACTGGAAAGGTGAAACAGTAGATTTCTGAGGTTCAAACTACC
>PVHY01000696.1:126011-203213 GCA_004024945.1 Uropsilus gracilis
CACACACACACACACACACACACACACACACACACACACACACACAGACATCTCATCTTTGAAGACAATTCCAGAATGTGGAATCTGTAACACCCAGCTTGGACACACAGACCTGATCACATCACATAGCCCTTGTCTTTAGCCACAAGATTTTTTGTTTTATGGCTTTCTTCTCTCCTCTACTTGCTTCCTGTGAGCCCTCATTCTCCCTGTAAATAGACTATGACTGTCATGAGACTTATGCGCTCCGCAGGTCCTGGTGCCCACTGGCCAGGAGTTCATTGCTGCTCACATGGAACATGCTCACAGACTAACTGTGCCCACATAGATGAAAGTGGAGATGTTTTCTGGCTCTGTTTTCAGCGTGTGCAGCAAGGTCGGGGCCTCTCTGTCTCTAGTGTCCGGCCCCCCATGCCAGCTGGAGCAGAAGCACAGAAGCAAAGAAGGCTGTTGTGGATGTAAGGAGTGTGTACCTGCAGAGTCTGTATTAAACCCCAACCCCGTGTGGTCATGTTTGGAGATGGTACCAGTGGGATGGCTTAGATAAGGTCACGAGGGTGGGGCCTCTTACGAGAAGAGGAAGAGACCAGAGCTCACTCTGCCCTGAGAGGATGCAACGAGGGGGCACCGTCCGCACGCCAGGGAAACACCAATCCTGCTGGTGCCTTGATCTTGGACTCCCAGCCTCCAGAACCGTGAGACGTGAATGCCTGTTCTTTAACCACCCTGTGTGTGATGTTTTGCTTTGGCAACAGGGACTGACTGAGACAGAGGCTTCACCTTTCCTCTCCAAAAGGACAGTTTTCCTGGGATTGGGCAGAGAGAGATGTGCAGGCTGGGGCTGGGGGCTGCCCACCAGCACCTGGCCCGCTGGGTCAGGGCAGCCATGAAGCACTCATGTCTGAGAGACACGGGCTTTCTGGCCATTTTAGAATCCTAAATACATGTGAATTTTATCAGCCCACAGAACCGGCTGGTTTCCCCCCAAGTAAAGAAGTCAATCTGCTGTTTGTTCTCCAGCAGCTATCTGAGCTCCTGTGAGGGCGCTGGGCACCTCAAAGATGAATTACTATTGAGGGGCTTGGACAAGAAGCACAGCAGCTCATGTGTAGGATTGTCCAGGAGTGGGACAGCTGGAGGAAGGGTGGTGGCACGAGTGAGGGAGTAGGCATCTCCTCTGCGGGTGCATTCCCAGACCTTCAGGAAAGGTGAACATAGTCACTGTGAACATAGAACACTGTGGTGCTTCTATGAAGTGAGTGAGTTTGACATTTAAATTTTGCTGATAAATGGAGTTCTGCTCGAAACCTGTATATTCAGTGCTCCTTAGATTGAGAGAAGGATGTGTGGTACCTGGCCTCAGGTGTGCAGCCTTGGGAGGGACAGATGCCTACACAGAACAGATGTGCTCAGTGTCAAACAGAGCGGTAGAAGACAGAGACCTGATGGAGAGGGTGGAGCAAGGTGCGGCCTACCTGGAGGTGGGCAGTGCTGCAGGGAACCAAACCACACACACAGCATCTAGGCCAGCGAGGACTGTCTCATTCACAAGGGCCAGGGTCTCTCCCACAACTCTCCCCCATAACTGGATTTAAAAGAGGCTCAGCCATAGTCTGCTTACAGGACTGTTACAGGCAGAGCCTGAGGGCAGCGATGATGAAAATGTAAGATTGGAGACCAGCACAGACTGAAAGGAGTTCTACCTGAAGGGGACAGACAAGCTTTCCAGTTTGTCTTCTGGGTCTGGGCAGTGAGTATGCCCCACAGTGTCTGAACTCAGAACTGACATCACAAAGGGAAGTTTTAAGACAGTTGGGTGGCTGGGTACTCTGAGTCAAGGGAGGGAGAGTGGAGAGAAGCAGGCCTGGGAGGTAGGTAGAGGCTGCTGCACACAGCATGAGAGGGTTTAGGGCAAGGGAGGACCCCCCCGTGCCCCCCGAGCCTCTGTGTTCTTGACCAAATCCTACATGGATCATGCTAGAATGTGTGGAGTCTGATACTGGCAGATACATGTTCTTTTTCAGTAAATGTTGGTGTTGTTAAAACTATCTTTTGCTTTGATAATGAAGAAACTGTATCCCTTGCACAGCAATGTCTGTTTTGTTTGTTTATACTCATTTAGGAGCAAACAACTCTAAAGGACATTTTAAAGACACAAACTTCTTTTCCAGTTATAAAAAACAGCATTATCTTTGGCCAAAGGAGGTGCGTTGAACACTGTCTGCTTAAACAGCCCCAATGGAGCAGAAGTGCCCACAGGAGAGCCTGGTGTCTCCTCTCTGATGAAGAAGTTCTGCATTTGTCCCCACATGGGAACAGGTACACACCTGGAGGGCACTTGCTCCTTCCCAGTTTCCCATGGCCCATAGCCAGCCATCTCCTCAAGTGAATTTCAAATTCTCTTTCTGACGAGCTGCAAAAGTACTTACACTGTTTATTTGCTCTGACCTTGGAATCAGAGTTACTCAATAAACTCCCAAAGAGTCCCAAGCCATGAGAAGTCCAAGGTAAAACGACATGTTTAAAAGTTGCCATAAATGTTGGCAACTATTCACCATGATAAATCTGAGCCATTTCACATGGTCGGTTAGGTCAGTCATAAAAGACAGGGACTTAAAATATATTTCCTCTTGTCTTTTTCATGACTATAGAGATCAATAAATTTTGTAGAATGCAAAGATAAAGTGTGAGACATTCTGGATGCCACGTGAATGATCTGCGAGGTGACACCGATCACGTGAAGGCCTCCGGGACTTGAAACGATTTACAGCTGATGGCTTCTTGGCATAAGCCCTGTGCATTTGTGGGCTAATATTTTCAAATTTCCCAGCACGTGCTTTCTGATAAGATGCCTAACTCAGGTACTCGGAGCTGTTTTATAGGGAAAAGATGAACGTATTTTGTGCAGTAAAGGCCCTGGCATGTGGCTCGTTCCCTGGGAATTACAGAGCTGGAGACCTGGCTCCCGAAGGGGGTGATAAAGCCTGCCTTGAAAAGCAAGTGCTGGCCCTGAACTTGGAACTAGAGCTGTAGTGCTGGGAAATCAGAGCTCTCTAGGGACCCAGTCTGCTTTGTTTCTGTCTGGGCTGTGACCATGTGTAGCTGCTGGGCAAGCGGGGTTGGGAAGGAGAGGTCCTCCTCTGTGGGGAAGGAGGATTTCCTTCTTGGGGAGGGTGTTGGGGTGCATGCTGTCATTGTGCCAGTGAGTGTACTCTGTTCCTTACTGCCACCCAGGTCTGAAGCCTTTAACCCGATGCACAGAGAGGAAACCAGGGAGAGATGGGAATCTGCCATCGTAGCCACATTCTGCTGTTTGGCAGCAGAGTTAATCAGGAAAGAGGGGTAGTGATCTGACCCAGACACTGAATTTGCTGCCCACCAGGTCTCATATGCTTTGCCAGGGTCCATGCCCTTGCAGGATCTCTGGTGTGTGTGTGTGTGTGTGTGTGAAGGCTCATGCATTCTCATGCTGGTTACTATAGCACTCTGCCCCTGCTTGGAGCAACCCTCTTCACAGGTGCAGGTTGGGTGAGTCTGGAAGCTGCCATGTGCATAGCATCTGACAGGTAGAAGGGTTGGTAGCCTGTGCAGCCCCCACTCACCACATGCTGATCTAGCACCTTTTGTGTGCCATGTAGGTGCCAGGAATTGGGGGCAAGTCTGCTTGCTGGGGGAACTCTGCTTCTGGGGAAGAAGCAAGTTATCCAATTAGCTATGCTGTTTTAACTGGTGTTTAATCACAAGAAGGTGGAGGTAGGGAGCTTTGCAAAGAGACTGACCCTGTTAGATGGGGGTACAAGTGAACATCAGGAAGGGTGTCTTTGAGGGACTGGCATTTGATATCTGAAGGATCTAGGAAGAAGAAAATGAGTTTTGGGTGGAGCTAACCGTGGACAAAAAAGGGACTTTATGTGAGGAGAAGCCTAAGAGATGGGACTGGACAGACAGTGTTTGGGGTACAGAGAGGTGTGAGGCAAAGCTGCAGGAAGGCAGAGGCCAGGTTTAAGTGCCCATTCACTCTGGTGGAAGCCAGGAGGACACTTTGGCTGCCCCTGGGGAAAGGCAGGTTGTGAAGAGCTCAGTCGCCCCGCCAACATCCAGTGTTAATTACATGATAGCCATGGAGGTGGCCAAAGCCCCCACTGCCAGGCCCTCAGGTGGCCAAAGCCCCCAGTGCCATCTCAAGAAGGGCCAGAGACACCCAGGAGATACTCTTGGTTTCCTCACTCACAATATTACATGAGGCAATAAATGCTTATTGTTAAAAGCCTCAATTTTTAGGGTAGTTATTAGGTAGCAAAGGCTAACCAACACTTCCAGAACACCAAGTCTAATCCCTGACCCTAACCCACCTCTCCCAGAAGGCCTCACACGGAGCACTCCTCTGGCTTCTTATCCCCTTGACATTTTGCCACAGTCACACCAGATTCCCCAGGGGAACCAGCTGCTCAGGTTCTTTGTTCCTGCAGATTTCCCCTTGAGTTCATCTTTATGTCTAAGCTGTGTGATAGTGGTTTCTTTCTTCATCAGACTCTTACTCTCCATGATGAGTTCCTTGAGGTCAGTCACTTGATCTGATTCACCCTGGGTGCCCTCATATTCTGTGACATAGTTTTACAAGAGCAAAAAATTCCACTTGATGCTGCGGAATAAGAGCTTAGCAAATGCTGCACATTTCATCCTGACACAGCCCAATGATGCAGGTACTCAGATTAACTTCTGAGGACGCTGAGACACAGAGAAGTTGAGTAGCAGGCCCAAAGTTGCACAGAATCAGGTGGTGAAGCCCAGGAGCCAGACTCCAGAACTCCTGCTCTAGTCTTGCTCTGCCACCATGTTGGGCTAGTGCTTCTTGGGAGGGAAGACCAAGGACTCAAAGAACTAGAGGGAAGAGCCTCATCAGAACAAGACAAGTGGTGAGAATGGGTAAGTGAAGGCATGCCAGCAAAGCACAGATGGGACAGAGAACAGAGACTTCTTGTGTTTGGCGGAATTTTCCAAATTCTAGATTAAAAGCTAGATTTAGGTTTGGGATTAAATCCGCAGGAAATGCAGATAAGGAGTGGCTCTTGTAGACTGTGAAATCAAGGATGTCTGAAATAAAATAGAAATTGACAGAAGGAAATATTTAGTGTTTCTGTTTGTTTCCACATCTGTCTCGTTGTGACAACCTTTGGCAGGTCACCTTAGCTCTCACTTCCTTTAGGGGTCTTCAGAATTGTGACACAGCGGACACAGGATGCCACTGGGGCACATGCAGAGCATGGGCAGAGCTGCTCCGCCCTGCCTGGTGTGTGCTTGGAGCCTAAGGCAGCAGCGGCAGCATCAAGCACAGGGCGGGAAGAAGTTAAAGACTGTAATGTTGGCAGAGAAAGTTCCAGGGAGGATGAAACATACTGGCTGGAAAAGCAACTGTGGGCAAAACTGGGTCCAAAACACCCAGCTGCTGGCAGAGCACATGATCCTCCTGGGTTTAGTCCAGGCTGTTGCAATCCAGACCACGAAAGCAGAGGGTGGTGTTTGAATATTTAAGAGGAAACTTGGTTGTCACCGCAGCCTGTGAAGTAGGCTCTTGGTAGCGGGATGTCAGGGCAGGCTAAGATTTCACAAGGAGTCACTGGTCAGACTGCAAACAGTGCCAGGTTGATCCATAGAAACTGTCATGGGTGTTGTACCTGCCATGCATCTGTCAGCTATAGTTAACTGCTCATGTTAGGGTCTCACCTCCAAGCTTTTAATAGTAACCAGTCAAGACCTGGACCACCTTGATGGCAGAGGGAGGGAAGGAAGCTTTCTGACTCAATGGCAGCAGTGGGCAGCGGGGAGAGGGGGCTTACATAGGGTAGAGAGGAACAGTGTGTCAAGAGGAAACATGAAGAGGACACGCTTGTCTCTACAGTGGCTCCAGCAGTCAGTCCAAGATCTGCAGTGCTCCCAGGGGACTGGCCTTCGTCTCCCACGTCACATCAGGACACTCCCCAGCAGTGTGTCATTAACAGCAGGGCTCTCTGAGCAGGAGTTTCACAAAAGGTAGTTTAAGTTAGGAGGGTACAAGATGCAGAGAGACAGAAAATGATAGGTGCGCAGAGCACATTGCTGACCTTATTGTTTTGCTTTCCTTGGAACAGCTTGTCCTGCCTGGTCTTGGGAGGGAACAGGAGCTGGCTTGGGGGCATCTTGGAAGGAAGATCTGCTGAGCCCACTTTTGTGTCTTCCTTAAGGATGCTGCTCAGGACTCAATCACCATGGGAGGAGGACTGGGAGGGACTTTGCTATGGATCAGCACTAGAAAGAGTGGCTTCTGCAAATGAGGCAGTGTCCAGTGTCATTCTGAAGTGTGGGGTCTGGAGGCTATTGTCTTGCAATGGCTGCTGGGGTGTTTGCAACCAGCGTGTGGTTTGATCACCCAGGTGTGCAGGGTACCCATGTGACAATGTGTTGTTTTTCTTAGGATTTTCCCTCTTGTAATTTATTTGATTGTATTGTTTGTATTTTGATAGCTAATGTAAGTTTATTTTTGGGACAAAGTGGGGTATAAACCCTGAAATGCAGAAATGTTTGTGACAGAGGTAGTAGGCATTAGATTCTGGGAATAGTGATTCCACTGGTATGGATGCTGGTCTGTGAGGTAACGATTTAATTCCTTGTCGGCTTGGCTAGAAGTAGAGTGGATCATTGAACAATGCAAGGATTAGGGGCATCACCTCTCTCACCCCCATAGTCAAACATTTGTGTATGACGTTTGACTTCTTCATAATTTCACTCCTGATAGGTTGGTCTTGACTAGAAGCTGCACCAATAAGATAAGATAAGCATTAATTGACACAAGCATTTTGTGTTCCATGTATTATCTACGATAGTTCTATAAGAAAATAAACTAGAGCAAAGAAATATTATGAAGAAAATTGTGAGGAAGAGAAAATAAGTTTACAGTACTGTATTGACAGACTCTGTAAGTGTATGTGATCTGTTCACAAGAAATTTGTGTATAGGTGTATTTGTGTATAGGACATGTGCGGGTCAGGGATCATCTGTAGGTGGCCTTTGGCTGATGGATACCCTCCATAGATTCTGAGTGTGTGCTAGATTGTGCTAGGCCTGGGTAAGGTGCTAGTGACCACAGAGCTATATAGTCCAGTGGCAGGAAATAGGCAGAGACTGTGTCAGTGAGCTGTGGCACTAATTACAAGTGGGAACTGCTGACTGGAAGGAAGTAAGCAATAGTAGGGACTGATGGTAAGGAGCATGTTGGTTGGTTCATGCTGCCATAATGGAGTACCGCAGACTGGCTGCCTTGAGCAACAGGCACTAATTTCTATAGTTCTGGAGGCAGAAAGCTCAAGATCAAGGCAAGTTTCATTCTGGAGACTTTTCTCTTGGCCCTGCGCTCAGGTGACCTGTTTGTCGAGAGAGAAGCCATGAGTGAACTCTCCTGGTTCCAAGGACATCTACCTCTATCGTGTTTGGGTTTCTCTCATGTGACTCAATTGCTCATTTTACCTTAATTACCTCTATAAAGTCCTTATCTCCAAATACAATCACCTTGTGCACAAGACTTCAAGATAACATTTCAGGGGGGGTCATGAATATTCAGTGCATATGAGAAAGAAAGCAGATGAGTGGTGGGTGAGGGAAGACTACTCTGAGGAGGGTGGTACAACAACTGAACCCCAGAGGTTGAGCTTGAGCCAGGTTTGGGACCTATGGGTGGGAAGGATGCCAGGGCACAAAGCAGAAAGCATAACCAGAGCAGAGAGCTGGAGATGTCCCTGAAAGTCTAGTGGGGCTGGAGCTGGCCCAGCAGGTAGAATAGTGCAGGCTGTGTTGAGAGATGGGTGAGGCTCTCAAGGAACCTAGAAAGATTTACCTACAGTTCATATTTGGTGTGTGAGATTTGGAAGGCCTGGCCTGAGCCAACACTGAGAAACTCTTACATGGGAGGTAGGTGACTGAGGAGGGAGCGGCTGGAGGGGTGGAGTGGAGGAGGTGTGTGTAGAAGGGAGGAGAGTACTGAACGTCCTGGCATCTCCTTGGGAAGGACAGATTCTCTTGTCCCTTATACTCATGGTCTGAAGCCCTTGGAAACATAGATTTAAAGGGTTTCAGAATGCAGAATTTGCAGGGATGGGTTATAACAGCACCTGGTCATTGAATTGGGCTCCTATCTGGATGTGTCTTGAGAGCTAAGTGTTTCAGTAGTTGTGAAATCAGGTAACAAAAGAAGCAAAGCAGGGTACTCTAAACTTACGAAATGGAACAGCTGTCCCTTTAAACTCAGCTACTCCTTAGGTTTGTCCCAGCCCACACTAGCAGTAGCAAGACCACATAATCCTTAAGCAGAGGCAAAAACAGATCTACTCATTAAAAGGACAAAATAAGAAAAAGTCACTGAGGATAGTCTTACCAACCAGTTCAGTCTCTAATCCAAAACTGCACATGCAGTAGCCATGTGCATCCACAAAATGGTGGCCGTCTCACCTTAAAGCCACATGAAGAAGCAAAGATGGTGCCATTGTTCCTTCTTCCAAAGCAGGAGATTCAAATTCAATGAAGAAAATCCGGGTGTTGTCATCAATTCTCCTCCAAAAGCACAGTTCCGTCATTTTTTTCTGCTTCAACTCTGAAGTGGTCCGAACCCAGTAAGACTCACTTGATACAATAGCAGAAACCACTTCAGACTTCTCATGATGAAAATAGCAACACAGAAAATTCTCTTCAATTCTCCAGACAATTTCCAAGTTTTGCATTTCAAAGTTAAACAGGTTCTCAAGAACCAAATTTCCAAGTCTGCTCACACGGGTCACAAGTTTCTTCAACATGCTTTTCAGGGCTCTTCACCAGCCCAGACTGGGAAGGGAAGCCCATGTGTGTCTTCCTTCCCTTCCCTGCAGCTGTACATGGTAGCAGCAGCTCTGAGGTCTCCAGCCTCCCTGCTGCTCCTTTCCTTTGCTCCTTTCCAAGCCTCTTCTCCCTCTGTCTGTCTGTCTCCTTAAATCACCTCATAGTGATCCTATCACAAGAAGACTTGGCTTCCCTTATGCAAGTCTTCACCCCCCCAGCACACAAAGGCTGCTATTTCAAAGCACCATTACGATGCTGTGGGCTATGCCCCCAATTCACCATAGCATCCTATCAGTTGGTGGCACTTAGTTTTATTTGTTGGGAAGAATGTGAATCAGAGACTGGGGCTAGGTTGACTATAAAAACTGGGGAAGAGCGTGTGACCTCTCAAAAGCCTTTTATCTACTTTTTAAACTTTTATCAAGCAGGTCTTATATCACTGGATTAAGGCGGTGAGAGTATAGTAAGAAAGTAAGGGACTAGTCTAAAAGTAGTAAAAATCATCAGAATTACAAAATGAAAAAGTTTTGAGTGTCAATAATTTTTGAGCCAGCACTTGAGGAAACTGATTTCCTTAATATAATAATAACAAACACTTCCTTCAGTGAATAACAATATAAATATTTTCTTCATGTCTAAACTACTGATTTACAAAAAAGGAGGGGCATTTAGATATCAGCTTTAATTTTAGTAACTGACTTAAGAAGGAAAAGGACAAAATGTTGTCATGGGTTCCCAGTGTTTGTTAGAGACTGATGAAATAGTCACCTGGGTGACTTTTATGCTGCTAGGAAACTTCTTCAGGCACTAAAACACACTTTAAAATCCTTTACAGGACTTTAAAATTCATAAATTTGTAAGTGTATGACTGAGGGGCACCCAGGGACCCCAATCCAATTTTCAGTGTGAAATATTTTTAATAGAATTAGTGGGGGGTGGGGAAGAGAACAAAAGATTTCAAATAACTGACTCCGGATCAAAGCCTGACAATTACCCACCCTCTTGTGGGTAAATATTCAGTTAAACATGCTCAACCCAAAGCAGGGCAGTTGAGGCCGGAAAGCTTGTGACAAGTCTAAGGTGCCTTCTGGCAAGGGATCACAAGAAAAGGGTTAGGCAGGTCCCAGAGAACTGGGACAGATGAAAAGACCCTAGGTTCGAATTGTACCATAGAACCCACAAAGGTTATATGACTACCATTATCTTTGGCAAAATCCTAACGTCCCAGGAACAGCATTCTCTCCTTGCCACTTTCCCTAGCTGAGCTTTATATTCTGGGTCTGCTCTTCATCATTTGGTTGGGGTCTGTGTGGGTGCTGAATAGTGGGGTATTGGTGCCATATACTTACCCCAATGGGGTCTTCTCTAGGATGAGATAATCTATATAAACTCTGGGATAAAGGCATTCTTGCAGTTGTAGGTGTCCAGTGTTATTTTAAAGCCCTGGTTCCAGCTGGAAAGAGTTGCTGTTTGGCTTATTTGTCCTTGATGAGCTTGTTCTATTGTACTAGCCCAGGACTGCCCTCTTTCTGTCTTGTGTGTCATAGAATAGCCTTTCTTCCTTTTATTTGCCAGGATTTTATAGTTCCTCTTAACTATAGACTGAATTTAAATCCTAGTGAATAGATCAAACTATTCTATCAGATATGAAAACAGGAGCGAAGCAATTCAGGACATTTCTCTCCCTGGCCTCCCAAGTCCTCCCTAGTCCCAGAAGGTGGTATGTTTCTTCTCACTGTTACAGGCAGAAGTGATTTCGTTATTTGCGGCCAAGGTCAGAACTGCTGCTAGCCCCTACGGGGTCTTTAAGCAAATTAGAAAATAGGCACTGCCTTCCTAAGATAATTCCCTATCAAGTGCCAGAAGACTATCTTCATGCAAATTGATAATGCCTATAATGGGAATAAAATATGCCATTTAGAAGTGACCTTGCCCATGCTGCTGCTTGTACCATCATGAGGTCCCCTGAGCCAGTGGCTGCCACCTATGATGGGATCAATGTGTAGGCCAATCCCAGACCTTGAAATTCTCTAATCTATCCATGCCTAGGCACAGTCAGGGATCTGACGGTAGAAAGTGGCAAGGTTGTGTGTGCTAGGGCAGAGCACAGGTTACTGGTGATTAACTACTTTTTACAGGAGTAGCTAATTTCTGTCTCAATCATTTGGACCGGTAAATTGGCGAAAGTCCTGAGATTACTCATATTCTGGCCCACACTTCAAACTGCCTGGCAGGCTCAGGCTGTGGGATGGCAGGTTCCCCCATCTCTCTCCAGAACCATCTGGGGTCCTGAGCTCCCCATCATTCCCATGTTGTCTTTGTTGTGAACAAGATAAATGGGGGTCATAGGTAACTCAGAGGGATCTTGCTTACATCAATATAATCTCTGCCATGGAAAGAGAAAACACAGTCCTTGATTTTGTGCTTTGCAGACCATCTTCAGTTGGGTCTCCAGTGCTGGCTTTAGGATAATCCTTTTTTGTCCACTGCAGCAATTTGAATTTAGAATTGTCCTTCACAATCTCCCCACACTCAGGCCTGCCCACCCACAGTGGGTTAAAGGGAGTGAGGGAAATGTCCTAAGCTTCAGATGGAAAGTTGCCAGGGCTGTGAGACTGTTGCTCTTGACTTCATAAGATATGTTTATCTTGACTTTCTAAGATGTATTACATATACATTGTTCACACCAGTGTTGCTGTGAAAAAAAGTGATCTGACATCGAAAGAGTTCACTTGGTGTCACAAATGATCAAATTTGTTGTGAGAAAGTCACTTGCCATAAAACAATGAGCCCCAAGTATTTCATTGTTGGCTTTTATTTTGTTTTATGTTTTCTGTTTTATTAAAAAATACATACTTTTTTTTGTAGCTTTACCTTGTTCTGTAAACAAAGATTCTGACAGGACAATGTAAGTTCTGAAATGGCACCTTTAATCTTTGTAGCAAGTTGCTCCTTCTGGAGGAAACAACAAAATTACTTATATGGAGACCTATCTTTGATACTGCACAGAGCTGTCTCCTCCTCATGGCTTTATTCAGGCCCTTTTCCCTGGCTTTCCTAGTCCCACCTTATTTGAAAGCTATGGCTTCCCAGTGTTAGATTTTTAAAAAGGCAGCAGTCATCAGGCCTAAAGTAAACCTTTAAAACTTGATCCATTTGAGATATTATTATAAAGTAAGGGGATTAAAATATTATTTGTAAACATTCCCAAATGTGGACCAAAAAAACCCACCAAAAACACAATAAGCTATTTTCTTTGGAGTAATCCTTGAGTGTGGTGGCATGGGGGTGGGGGTGGTAGTGGCAGAGGGGAAAAGTAGACTTAATTTAATCAAACATAAGGGCCAGTTCCAGAATTGATCTGAATCTCTCCTCACAGAATTCCCCGAGAACCCCAGCATGGCCCATAGGAACACCAGCCAGCAGGGGTCACTTTACTTCTGGTCTCTTTTTGGTTCACTCCTTGACTTCAAATGACTTCAAACTGTTTCCAGAAAGCCCATTTACCTTCAGAGGACAATTTATTGCAGCTTAAAATATTCATGAGAAGCTACAGATTTTTTTGGTTTAGATTTTATTATAAATACATGTATTTATTTTATTTTTTAATTGAATTAACTTTGGTTTATA
Source organism: Uropsilus gracilis (assembly GCA_004024945.1). NCBI lineage: Eukaryota > Metazoa > Chordata > Mammalia > Eulipotyphla > Talpidae > Uropsilus > Uropsilus gracilis. Next base: position 138,483 of record PVHY01000696.1, read on the forward strand.
GCATCATATGGGTATCAACTATATAGACTTAGTGGCCCATGTCTGTATACATTACATTGTACTTGTTACCCTAAGTCCAGGTTCTATCCATCACTATACAATTGATTCCTTTAGCCCATTTTACCAACTTTCCCTTTCCCTTCTGGTGACCACTATTCTTTGTTCTTGCTGTTTAAGAGTTTGTTTTTATTTTGTTTTTCATTTACCACATATGATGAAGCCACATGGCATTTTCTTTCTCTGTCTGAATTATTTTGCCATGTGAAGTAGTTTCTAGTTCTGTGTTGTTGCAAATGGCAGGATATCATCTAATTCGTAACTATATAGTATTCTACCATGAGAGTTTGTGTGTGTGTGTGTACACACCATATATAGGTATGTATGCATTTATATATATATATCAATTTTTGTCCATTCATTGGTCTATAGACACATAGATTGCTTCAAACTCTTGGCTAATGTGAATAAAGTTGTGACGAACAAGGAGGAGGGATGCATATATCTTTTTTAACTACTGGTTTTGTATCCCTTGGAAAATATCATCTGTTGGATATCTTATCATATGGCTTTTCTATTCTTAATTTTTTTTGAGGACTCTCATTACTATTTTCCATATAAGTTGCATCATCATCAACACATACTTGTTCTTATCATTGGGATAATAGCCATTCTCACAAGTATGAGGTGGTATCTCAGTGGTTTTGATATATACTAGCCTAACAATAAAAGATGTACATCTATTTATGTATTTGGAGAGAGTTCACAGTTTTCAGACAGTTTCCAAAGCTCAGAGATATTTTAAGCAATGAGAACTTCATGAGCAGAAGCTCATGGCTAGCAGGAAGGACATCATGGGAGCACACACTGGAAATCTGAGTTCAGTGGTGTTTTCAAAGAGCAGCTCTGAAATGCACAGCTGCCCTACCTCTCCTCAGATCTGCATATCCATGATAAGTGGAAAGCACAGAACTGGCCCTCCTTGGCCACAGGAACTCAGTTGTGAAATGGGAGGCTTTTGTCTCATACCTTCATTCTGAATGGAACTTGAGTCATAGCTGGAAAAAATTTAACCTTTTGTTAGTACTAAAAGTTTTCTTATGAATCAAGTGCTTTGTCAATATTTTGATTACTAGAGGGAAAATGAATCACATTTTGAAATAACGGCATTTTCATTAAAATGCGTACATGTAAAATTAAAGGAGGGCAATGGAACTGATGCAGGAAGGAAACCTTTAGCCCAAGACTGTCTGAGTGTGAGCCAATGAAAATGATGAAATAGTTTTGTGTTTCCGATCATCAATATGCCCTGTGGTATGTCAATCTGTCCCAGGTCCAGGGATTTGCCTTTTGTATTCGTAGGAAAAAATAAAGACAAGAGACTGGACATCAGGCAAATGTGTGGATCTCAAGGACATCTTGAAGAGGAGGAATGGATGCTTTGGCTATGCCCATCTGTCTGTCTGCGGCTCCGATGTATTCCGGAACCCACTTCTTGCTCTGTTGGCTGACGACTCCTGTGAGCTGCTTGGAGTCTTGCCTGCTTGCAGCATATCTGCTTAGCTCCTTGGGCAGTACTCCGAAGTGTTCATGAGGGAGCTAGCTCAGCAATGGAGGCATTTCAGGAAAGGGTAAGACCTTTCTGAATCCTCACACCTGGGCTGACTACATGGTTGGGGGTGCAGCCCACAACTCTGCAGAGAGACCCCACTTCTCTCAGCACTCTGTTCCTGCTGTCTAGTGATTCTGAATACCATTTGAACAGGGGCCTCCAGTTTTCATGTCAACTGGGAACTCACATTCTACAACTGATTGTATTGTCACCGCGGAATAATAGCTAAGGGAGTTCTCTGCTGGATCTGAAAAAGCTTAGGTGGTTTCAGAAAATATGGCATTTTTTGTGAGAAAGTTACTTGCCCTCAAAAAAAAAAAGTGGGGGTGGAAGGTTTTCTCAGGTGTCAGAGTTAAAAATTAACCAGTGTCGTGTATTTCACACACTGTGGGGACTCTTGGTGAGTTCTGAAGCTAAAGAGAGGCCCACGTGAGGCAAATAACGGAAGTCAGGACCCCCTCACTTCCACACATTTGCCTCATTACCCAACTGTAAAGGGACCCTGAAATCCTCAGATGGCCACTTACAAATGTATCTAAACCTGGAAGCCAACGATGACCCTTAAAACAAGAGCACATTCATTGTTTCCAACGACTGACAGAGCTGACTTTCGAGACCCATCAGCTTTCTGCCCTCTCTGGTGGGACTGCTTCACAGGGCAGAGGTTAGCCTTTGGCTTTTATCTACCTCACTCTTTTCCTGTAATTAAAATATGCCACCATCAGGTGACAGAGCTGCCTCACTCAGGTGGTCGGTTTTCTGTAGTCGAAGGCAAGTCTTGTTCCTCTACCTGCTGAGACTGCTTCAGGGCTATGGACCAGAAAGGCCGTCCATGTCCCACAGCCTCCTTAGCCCACCCAGTTCCTCTCCTAGGCTTCATGGCCACAGGCTGTCCAGATTGGCACCAGCACAGTGCTTGCTCCCTGAACACAGCACACAGCCCCTAGCTCTCCTGGTGTCTTTCTCCCTGATTCCCTTCAGCAGGCTCCCAGTCAGCTCCTCTTCTGGCTGCTGATGATTCCAAGTGAAATCCACTGGCTCCTGTGGACAGAGACTCAGAACTGCAGCCTCAGACCAGCCCGGTGCTGAGTCCCATCATTGGTGTTGGGCAAGCGACTTCACTTCTCAACTAACTTATAAATGGGGAAGACAATAATGACCACTTCAACGAGCTGGTTAATCCAGGAAAAGTGAGCCTCTGTTCTTTCCTTGTAGTCAGAGAACATGCAAACTGAGAGAGCATTCGGGGTGAGTGAAGGAAGCCTGATTGGGTTGTGGTAAAGGTTTCTGAAAGTTAGAATATTTTTGAAGAAATAACATCTAATACTCTTTTTTTTTTTGAGACTAAGTCTTGCCATTTTTGCCCATGGAACCACAGGCTCACTTTGCCTGGGGTACCACACACTCAAGCTATCCCCAGCCTCAGCTTCCCAGGTAGCTGGGATTACAGCTGCACACCACCATGCCCAGCTATTTTTTTTGGGGACTAGGTCTTGCTACGGGCCCCTGGCGGGACTTGAACCACAATTCCTGACCCTGGCTGCGGCTTCCTAGGCTGTCACCTACAGGCATGCACCACTATGCCTGGCAAATTTGATGTTCTTTAATACACATGTCAACTCATCGTAGACATAATTATTAAAATAGCAAATAAAATATTAATATAATTATTTGGGTGCATGTATGCATTTGAATCATTACTTGATTATTTGAATCATATGGATGATACAGCATTAATCTCATATAGTAGTACAGTAATATAAATATAATAATAGACCATGCTTCCAGCAAAGGCACCCCAACTCTGGGTCCCAGCCTTTCTGAGACCGCTACAGCCTGTATCTTGGCTCCTAGCTTCTAATTTTTCTAATTAGACTAAAGAATTTAATCAATAGAAGCTGTCTACATGCAACTTCCCTTCTCAAGAGAGTTTGCGAATAATTCTCCTAGGCAGAGAATTTTTGTTATGATTATTTTTAATATTTTCTATGCTTTGGCTGTTATACTGAGGGAATCCTAATGAAGAGTTTGCATTGCTCACACATAGCGCCTGTGTGCTCCTTGGAGGGACTGTGTGGTGGGACTGCACCCCAAGGACACCCTGCTGCCTTCGGCAAGTGCCATCTCCTTGAAGCAGTCAGCTCAGCTTCAAAGTGTTGTCCCTTACCTTGGAAACTGACTGTGGCACTGAAGCATCCAAAGGCAGGAGGGGATGAGGAACATAAGGAAAAAGGGAAAGAAACACAGTGGGTAATTTGGTGTTGGGTGACTACGGTGATATCTGATGGGGGCTTCCTAAATTTACCTCAATTAAAACAATTCACTAATTCATAAAACTAATTCACTAATTCATAAAAGCTCCAGGTGCAGTCAAGCACCAAGTCCGGGAACATGGCCCAGAAATATCACCAGAACACTAGATCCTGTTTCTCACTTTTCATATTGTTTATGAAGATGAAAATAATGGGGAAGGACCTCTTTGCATTAGGGAGTGATCAGTGAAATGAAAGGACTCCAGAAATCACTTAACATGTGTTAGGTGCAAAGGTCTTCCAGATAGCCACCTGTTTCCAGGGCAGTGAGTGTCTCCCCACAATTGCATAGTTACTTGAAACCTCTATCCCATTTCCCCCAGTTGGCTCTTTGCTGTGTTCTCATAGACACTGGGTTTCAGCACGATGCTTGGAAGGGGAAGGCTTGCAATGGTTATACAAGCTGAGCTGGGTGAGAAAGCAGCCTTATGGTCTCTTCTCAGGCTGCCTCCAAACCTGGTTCAGTTTAAACCTACATAGAATTTCTGAATCACCAGGAAAAGTACTCTCCAGGCCTTGTCTGCCAGTAAAGGGAAATAAAAGGGAGAAGAGTTGCCTCCCTTGAGGTTCCTGCCCTCCAGCCACACCCTTGATTACTGCATCCCTGAAGTTCCATTGCCACTTCCTCCAGGAAGCCTCTGCTGACTGCCTACCACTCCTCAGGGCTCACTACCTCCCAGTGCTCTGGAATTCCATGGCATGACTGGTTCCTGTTCTCGAAAATAGTACTGAAATTCCTGGTCTTGTAGTTGCTCCCTCATTTCTTGTGTGTCTCAACTGCTTTTGCATTCCTGTCTCAGAGAAGGGGGTGTTTCCTCATCTCTGCTTTCTTACCCTGACTTAGTCTTCCTCAATGGATGGAAACTTGTCTAGCTAGCTCTCTAGTCCGTAAATCATGGACAAAGGTCAGTCTTTGTCATTTCCATGAGGCAGTCTGACTTCACACTCCAGCCATGGACCACATGCGTCTTTTTGACCTTTCAAAAAGCATGTGTTGTGACAGCACGTTGTTGTCCACGTAGTCGATAACCAACAGGACTCAAGTTCTTTTCCTTCCTCTCCTTGCTTTTTCCCTATTCACTTTCTTTTTTACTTATTCTAACTCTTTTTAAAAACCTTTCATTGCTTGCATGCGTATTTCGTGCCAGCATGATTCTAAAAAAAGGCCTCAGTGATTGTATGCCTGGGTGTAAATACCAGGCGTGCTGACCTCATGGGGTGGTGGGCCTGCAAAGATCTCTGATCCTTATTCAGTCATCTTAATTCTACTGCTAAAGAGAAATTCTACTCATTCATTCAGTAAGAAAGTGGAATTGTTGAGGCTACAATAGAAAACTTTAATACCTGTAGGCATTACAGGGGTGCCAAGAATCCCAAACCTGGACACACTGTGTTGACAACCCAAATCCTAAAACTCTGAGCTCAGTGGTTTTCTGAAGTTTCTTCCCAGGGTAACCATGGAACCGCTGCTGGGTTGCATATGATGCCCACTAATAATATTCAGCATATGTTGTGGAGAAAAGCAATACTGTAGGCAAGAGAGATTTAGACATTTTCATACTGAAGGTGATGATAGATCCAAATGGTGAGAAATCTGGCAGGTGGGACTCAGCTCAATCAAAAGAGGACAGATGGTCACAAGGAGATATCATCCTGCCCTAATCTGGAGAGCTAAAGTGAAACAAAGTCACCATGTGACCCAACCATTCCACTGGCAAGTTAACACTTCAGTGAAATAAAAGCATATGTTCATGCAAAAACAAAACTTGTGCACAAATATTCAGAGCAGCATTAATCATCACAGCCCCGAACTGGAAAGAACCCAAATATCTATCAGCTGATAAATGGACAAATGCAGTGTAGCTCATCCACAGGATGACATCTTATTTGACAACGCAGAGGTCTGAAATGCTGATAAATGCGACAAGAGCACTGAACCTTGAGAAGACTATGCGAAGTGAAAGAAGCCAGACCCCAAAAGGCACACACTGCATGATTCCATTTATATGAACCTCTACAACAGAAAAATCCTTTGAGACAGAAAGTAGATTAGTGGTTGTCAGGGGCTAGGAGGGGAGAGGACTGGGGAGTGATGGCTAAAGGGTATGGGGTTTCTTTGTGGGGTTGAGAAGCTTCTGAAATTGGATGGTAGTGATGCTTGCAGAACTCTGTGACTACACTAAAACCCACAGAATCATGCGCTTTATAAGGGTGACAACTATGATATGTGCATATTGTAAATAAGCTGCAGCTAAAAAATCCCAGCTATATACATATATTAATTGCGTGGCATACATTATTGCTTGCTTCTCACCTATGTTTCTGCAACCCTTTGCTGAGGAGCTCTGGGTCCCATGGGGCTATGCTGGTCTAAACAGTGCCTGAACTCTTGCGTTCAGCCTTGGGCTCACTCAGCACCTGGGAGCAGAAAGCCTTCCAGGAGGACCGAGAGGTCCAGGCTGTGTCTCGGCTTCTGCATGTTCTCCTGTCAGAGTGAAACACAGTGCTCTCTGCATAGCCTTCTGGGCCACAACGATCTCTTTCTGATGATCCTGCTGGGCTGGCCCTCTCCTTGCAGCCTTCCTTAGCTCCATCTTTCCTCAACCTGCCCCTGTGTGTGCATCTATGGGAAATGTCATTTTAAAAGGCAACCCCAGGAGAGTTTCCTCTTTCTTCTTTGACTCTTGAGAGGTCATTCCTCAGGGAATCAGCTTGGAAGGAAAGCTCCATTTGCCTGCTTCTCTTCTATTATTGCTCCTTTGGATGGGATGTTCCCTGCCTGATCTCCTATGAGGTGGGGATGGAGCCGCTAACCCTTGGAGGTGCTGTGAGGCAGTTACTGTCCTGTCTCATTGTCATGTGGGGAGCTGAGGTTCAGAGAGGTTAAGTAACCTAGAGACTGTCTTGTAGTTCGTAGAGACAGGGCAAGACTTACACCCCAATAATCTGAGGCCAAAATGCAAACTCCTAACTCTTGAGCCAGGAGAGGAGGGTAGAGCAAGTGCAAAGGCCCCAGGGCAGGGAAGAGGCATAGTGTGCTCAGGCACAAGAACACCACAGGCGGTGAGGACTGGAGGGGACTTGGTGAGATGGTCTTGGCCATGGAAGATGGGGGAAGAAGAGTCCCTCCATGTCACAGAAGGGCCTCTGAAGAGGCACACAGTTCTCTCCTCATGACTAGGGCATCAGGGAAAGTGGGCTTTCACCAGCTGGTGGTCACATGGCTGCCTGCCCAATGAGCAGTGAGGACTTGGCGTGAGGAATGACCTGAGTAGGTAGAAGCCTGAGGTTCTGGACAGGCAGTGCCAAGTGGGCCCAGGACACCAAACATCTGTTTTGGGCACCACCTGCAAAGCTGCTGCTGTTTGGGCCACCATCCACTGTCACTGCTGCAGCTCTGTGACCTTCCCTCTGGCCTCTCTGCCTCACCAAAAAGCCACACCAGTGCCTCTTATCTGCCAGGGTGAGAAAGTATAGTGTGTCTGGATCCAGGTACAGGTGAACTTGTAAGCCTGTAGCTTCTGCAGAGCATGAGAGATATAGCGACACACTGTATTTAGGCCTTAATTATTTTACCATTTACGATACTGGCTTGCATCTCAATTTTCTAGCACAAATAGTTGTCCTAAGGTCTGTAACATCAGAACATAATGTTCTTTTTTTTCTTTAAAAGGAAAGTACTTCACATTTTATATACTGTGGCAAAAGCTGTGACAATACATTGGGTCCCATCATGATAAACCACGTCACAGAAGACAACCAACTCACTCATTTAGATACTTTGGAAGAGATATATTCAGATAGTTTAAACATCAATAATGCTTAAAAAATGTATACAGAAACAGATTTGTCTCCCCTTCACTCCATCTGCTAGGTATCCACCTCCTTGATCAGGCAAGTAATTGTAGCAGTACCAGTTTATGCTTTAGCGCTCCTTTATGCAATCACAAACAAGCAAAAATACCATCATTTCCCCTCCTTTTACACATGAAAGCATCCTTGCTTTTTCTTTTACTGAGTCTTGGAGATCGTGCCGCAGCTACATATTGGATGCTTCCTCATCTTTGCTCTAGCTGCCTGTTAGGTGTTGAGGTGGACTGTATTTGAAGTCATTTGTCCCCTGTGAGGGGTCCTGGCTGATCCCTGCTGTTTGTTTTCACTACTTGGCTGGATAACCTGGTAAGTGATTTGTCCAAAATGACCCCATTGTTCCTTCAGTTTCCAGCAGGGCATGCTGTGTCCTCCAGGAAATGAAGTGCATTTGAGATGATGATCTTCCCAACTCCCAGTCCAGTGGGTATGGCACTGTTCCAAGACAGCCCTGGCCTGAGATGGTGGTGTGGACTGTTTCCTGAGAGCTCTTCATGGGAGAGTCACACCGATGCCATCCCAGTCTCCCCTGGCTGGTGAACCTCATCCTCATGGACAATGAGAAAGATACCTGATGACAGTAATAGTCATTACATATATCTACCTGCTTACCAGGTAATGGGCTACCAGGTACTATCGCCTGTCTACCAGGTAGTGGACCACATGTTTAATCTTCACCTGATCAGTTGGTGTTGGTGTTATTGGTGTTACTTTACAGAGATGGCACTGGAAGCTCAGAGCTGTGATAAAATGAGTCCAAGTTCGCACCAAGGGAATGGCTGAGATAGATGGGGGTGTATGTGCATCATGCCCTCCGTGTATCTTGTCCACTGGCTTTGGAATTTCCAAACACGTTTTATTTCACTAATGTCCTCACTTGACAGAGGTCTCTTTTCCATTGTTGGAAATGTGCTGAAAATGAGTCTGTCGGGGGGTGAGGGGTGAGGGAGTGGGGTGTCCCATTCCCTCCTCCTGCCATCCTGGTCCTTGGGCTGTGCTCTCCATGCCTGATGGAGACAGACAGGTTGGACGTTTTCTGTGTAGGTGGAAAGGAAGGCGAGGGCGTTTGTTGTCCATTTTTGCTGCCATAATTAATTTTATTTAGGAAAGTGGTGTGTCTTCTGAGAGAGGACTGTAAACACTGGAGAATGAATAAAAGCACCATGGAGCACGCCTGTGTGCGCGCCAGACTTCCTCCGGCGCGGTCGACAGTTTCCTGAGTCCTGGAACCGGCCGCCTGGGCTGCGGGCCAGCGTCTGGGCTGGGTGGCCCCGTGGACAGTGCCGTTACTTGGCCAGCGTGGCAGCATGCCCACTCCCGAGAAGCCGCCGTGGCTGGGACAACACACAGTCTGTAGGTGCTGGCATCTGCTCCAGGGATCTGAGGTCAGGACACTGCTGCCATCTTCGGGGAGACCTGGCTTCGTGGCCTGGGCTGCTGGGTTTCTCAGGAGCAATGGCTTCGGGATTGTTGCATTATAGCCCAAGAGCAAACCAAACCTGAGATGCTAGAAATGATACTACTAGGAGACGAATGAAAACTAGAATGAGTAGTGGAGGGCGAGAGTGAGGGGCCATGGTGTTTACTGTTTTGTTTGTTTGTTTGTTTCCTGGAGTTCCTTCTTCCTGCTCATATCTGGCCCTGGGAATATGACACACTCAAGCAAGACAACTTTGAAGTGCATTAAAAAATGACCCCAAATCATTCTACCCAAGGATCTAAGTTCTTTAAAAGAATGCATAGCCAATCATTTTATTTTGTAACTCAGACCTCTGATAAGCCAAAGTTGGATGGATTGTAACCCCTGATTCATAGAGATCATCAAAAGATGATCTTTTGCTCCTTGTTTTTTATAATGAGGATCTCTACTTGATATGACAGCCTAGGTACTTGACTAGATTTAATCTTGAGGTTCAATCATTTTCCAATATACACACATCTCCCTCATATTGTTTTGTTTTTTCTCAAGTAAAGCACACACTACACACACATGTTTGTGTGCCTCTGGAGGGGGGTGGTGGTAGAATTTCATCACTCAGGTGGTTTTCCTCTGTCCTGCCCTTTGGATCTCAGAATGGTCTGCCCATTTATCTCTCTCCATGCAAGGGCAGTAGGGCTAGGAGAGTCCCTGTGTATGCCTTCATTTATCTCTGTGGCTTCAGCAAAAATGCCCCCGGTTCAGGCAGGTGCCTGTATGTCCTTGAAGACCTTGCCTAAGGAGAGACCTCAGTGTCTAACTTGGCTTCCATAAGTTGCTGTGGATAAGAGAACATCTTTCCTTCTGAATCATTACCACTGAATCTACAACACTTGAATCTTTGGTTAATTCTTTGGTAGAAGTTGACAAAGATGCTATGTTCCCTCAAGTTCTTGAACTCCTTCTCAGCCTTTCACAGAATTCGCTTTTCTTCTGTCTTGCTTCATGTCATTGTTTGTCTCCTTTGGCTGTTCTTGCACAGTCTTCTATAACCTTGGATTTCTCTTATGTTCTAACTTAGGATTTTGGATGATTATCTCCCAGACTTTACCAGCAAGACAATTCAGTATTCCCTGATAGCCGGTGTGCTGGTTCACAGATTCAGGAGAACTCTTCCTTGTCTTCACTCTCCTCCCCTGTGTTCTCTCTGTTTCAGGTTTTTGCAGCATTTCTGTGCCCCATGCCCTGTGCTTCCCCTTGTATCCAGAGTTTGCAGTCGAGGCGTGTCTATTTTTTTTTTTTTTTTATTGATGGGGGAAGGAGGCAGTAACTGTCTTATCTAGTGAAAATCCTAGCTTTTGGAAGCCAGAAGCTATTCATGAGTATATGAACTGTTTTTGATGCTCACTTGAGCCTGATAAAGGTCAGGTAAATGGTAAAAGTTCCACTAGATGGTTGCAAATAAAGCTTTATGTCACAAAATAAATTGAACAAAAGCAAAAATCTCCAGCAAAACCCTTTTCTATTGTGATTAGCATTATTGCCAAATTCAACTTGGGCTTTTATTTTCCAAACTTTTTTTTTTTTTTTTTTTTGAGACTAAGTCTCATTATTTTTGCCCAGGGAACCGCAGGCTCATGTTGCCTGGGGTACCACGGACGCAAGCAATCCCCAGTCTCAGCTCCCTAGGTAGCTGGGATTACAGGCACACACCACCATGCCCAGCTATTTTTTGGGATTAGGTCTTGCTGTGTAGCGGGACTCGTAACTGTGATCCCTAACCCCAGCCACTTCATCGGCTGAAGCTTACAAGCACGAGCCACCGTGCCCGGCTTTCCAAACATTCTTAATAGAGGTACATGAAGCTCTGTTTTATTTCTTGATGATGGGCTTCCTTGTCCCTATTTTCTTTACATGTGTCATGCTCCTCTGAAACCAAGCCCGAACTCCCTACACGAATATATCAAGGTCAGTCCAGGTCAATCCTGGGCACAGAGAAAGGAGCTGGTGTCAGAGACCCTATGTGTGGCATCTGTGAGCTCCAGCATGGTCTAGGCCTCTAGCATAGGCGGAGGAGTCCTGCCACATTTTAGTGATGTAAGCTTAGGATAGTCAACCCCAATGTTGTAGCCTCTGTTCACATCACTCAAACAGCGTGAATGAGAGTTCCACATTGTTATGATGGATTAAATAAGATTAGGGAGCTAATGTGTCACCATGGTGACTGACAAAAATAAATGTGCACTAAATTTCAGTCATTCTTATTGCTAGCCATGCCAGTCCTAGAGGAAAGGGCTGCCCCTCACTTGGGGCCAAGGGGCGTTGTGTAGATTACACAGGCACCCTTCCTCTGGAGACTGGTGTCTGGGTCTCTGGCACCGCCCGTTCCTGGCCCATTTCCTCCTTGCTTGTACTTTTATGTTAATCCTACTCCTGTGGTGTGCCTTCCCAGAATGCCCACCAGCAGTTGGTGGCTTCCAACCCTCTCCTGACACCTTTGCACAACTTGGTGTCTGGCATCCTATTCACTGTTCTCACAAACCAGATATGTGTTCTTGAGTTTGTGCTTACCCTGGATTCAGGGGTGAGTGCACTTAGAGACAGAAGTGGGCTGTCCTCATTCCACCCCCTGACTTGGCAACAGTTGGCCTCAGGACAGCCTCTAGTGTATGCTAATGAAGCCCACTGAGCACTAAATGAAAGTAAGGAGAGGAGCTCAGTGTGATTCTTTGTTGACACCAGTGATGATAGGATATTGCTTTCTAATGGTTAGGCCAAAACACTTATGTCACCTTCAACAACTTTGTTTCTCTGCAATAACCCCTCCGGTCAAGTAAAAAAGATAGCCACTTTTTAATAGTGTCATTAATTTTCTTTCAGGTCATTTCAATTGGATTCAATGCAATTTGGACAAATGTTTACTCAGTGTTCATTTTGTGTTGGCCTTTGTTAATCTCACGTGGCTGAGAGAGGTTGTAAGGGTTCCTGCTTCTGCCTGGACAGAGTTCATGATCTGCTAGGGAGTGGGTGCTGAGCCTCGAGCAGTGACCATCTCGTGTTGCGAGAGCTACCAAAACTGTAGCAGCATGGAAAACCAGGGTTGTTTTCCATGTAGGGTTGTGACTGGTAATGGTGGTGGTGTGGTGTGGTGTGTGTGTGTGTGTGTGTGTGTGTGTGTGAGATTCGGATGGAGCTGAATGATGAGTGGCATCTGCCCTGTGGAGATGTGGGGAAGGACATCCTTGCAGAGGAGCGGCAAAGTGCAAAGACCCTGCAGTGGCAGAGAACTAGCATGTTTTAAGGAGCAAGAAGAAGCCACTGCACATGAACCTTGTGGAAAGATGAGGGAGAAGAGCTGGATAAACATCTGATTGCACCGAGTGCCCTACTTCTGCTGTTGCTCAGCACAGGGGACCCTTTTGTGTAGCTGCTGCAAGCACTCACAACAAAGGACATTTCCAGAGTGGAATCTAAGCAAACAGCCCTTCAAACAAAAATATGCCATTTTTCAGATACGTGAAATGGGTGACCATTTGGAAAAAATTCAAACTAGCACTTTGGGGGAAAGTGTGTTTCTCTCCTTTGTTTTCTTCATGATGCCTTCAAAGCCACAAAAGGAGATTAAAACCCTGGCAGAAAGAGTTGAAGAACTCAGATTTCAGTTATTGTACTTCAAATAAAAAAAGGAAGACAAATTGGCACAAACCTTGGGTCGCATTTCTCCTGTGCCAAGTCCAGGATCATGATGCACATTTGAAACCACTGCACCCCAGCCCAGTCCCTCTTTCCATCACAGTACCCCTTCTTTCCAGAGTCCTGGTGCCCCTGCTCCTGGGCCCCTGGTGGAGTCCAGACATATCCTTGCTTTCTATGGTGCCTGCTCTCTGCAGAAACATGGACAACATCTTTACCCTTCCTCCAAAAATTCACCTCCATTCTCTTTGCCATTTAGTGGGTAACACTGTTGTATGTTCTTCCTCTTAGAAAGGGGGAAGGAGAAGAGATAGATGTGTGAGGATATAATTTCTGCCTGTAGTAAGTGCCATGTTTCCCGCATGCAGTTAATCACAGCATATCCAAGGCAAAAGGAACTTTTCCTATAGCACACATTTGTGTACAATAGAAGATGTATTCTGATTTTGAAATACTTTCTCTTCAGTTTGAGAAAATGTCCTGAGTTCAAACTTTTCTCTGTCCCTGAACCTACCATTTATTTCTTCTTCCCCAGATCCTGGGGAAGGGGTGCTTGCCTGAAAAGGAGTGGATATGAGCAGACAAGAGAACTGAAAGAAATAAAGACAGTGGTGGGCTCTGCTCCCAGCACCATCCCTCTTCACTCTCCATTGTGAAGTTCATAGTTCCCTTCCCTTTTCCCAGAACAACAGTCAACCAAACTTTCAGAAATCAATTGCAAACACAAAGAATCCAGAGTTTGATTGGGCCTAAACCAGGCCTGTTGGCATCTCTTGATCCTGTAGGGAGTAGTGGAGGGGAAGAGGGGAAGGGAAGGTCTTCCGTGCAGAGGCTGGGGGGCTTTGTTGCCTTCAGTTCCTAGCAAGCCAAGAATGTACCCATTCCTGTGCATGACACTGTTTTGACGGGGTCCCAGCCAAGTTCTTGGGCCACAGGAGTGGGATATTTAATGTTTGGAGCGGCACAAAGGGCAAGAGGTATGTATATGTGTACATGTGTATGTACATGCATGCATGTTGTGTGAGTATGTCTCTCTATGTATGTACAAATGTGTCTGTGTGTGTCCCCACTAGATCATCTAATCACCGCCAGGCACATAAAGACAAACCCTGTCTGAACAGAGAAAGGCATGTACATCAGCCAAGTGGGACTATAGTGTCAGTTTCTTAAACAATGAGCTGGGAGGCAGACTGTGATGGCCTGTAGGCAATTTCTGGGAAAGCAAGTGATGTTACACCTGCAAGGCAGGGGGTGGCTCTGTCTAGTGACGAAGGGGAAAATATCTCCAAAGGAGAGAGAATCCATGCATCTTCTTTTCAAAGCAGAGCTCACTTGGAATATTGATTCCATGTATTTTCAGCAGTCACTTCCATAGGGGTGAGGCTGTGGATGTCACAAGAGTAAAGCAATTAAAAAATGTTTTCAAAGTCTTTGTCTTCCCTTGGTTGACCCTGGAGCCTAGTTTTCTTGTCTGAAAGTGGAGTTGATGCCAATGAGACGAGACTCACGCTGCCCGGCCTTTGAACATGGGTACCAGGCACAGTGCCTGCCCAGAGCAGACTTGTGTCTCAGAACTTCTTGTTGACTTTGGTTGTCCTGGCGACTGTCCCAAGCCATGGAATGACCTGTGTGCCTAAGGACCTGTGGGATGGCAGGAAGTTCATAAGGCTGATGGTGTCGAAAAGTATTGCTTTGTCTTTTGAGGGAAAGTTATGCATAAACTTCACAGAGAGAAGGTAAGGAAATAAAACAGACTTATTTTTAGGGCTGTGAAATATAAACAGGGCACCCAGTTAAATTTGAATATTGGATAAACGAAGAATAACTTTTGGTAGAAATAAGTCCTATGCAATATTTGGAACATGGTTGTTTTATCTTGAATTCCAATTTAATTTGACCTCCTGCATTTTATATGACAGCCTTCCCATTTCTCAGGGCCACGTTATCTGCTGGTCTCGGCCACTATTGCGACCTTCTTTTTTGACTACAGTTGCAGGATGATCTGAGGCTGTTGTGTCTCTGAGATGGTGTCACCCAGCCTCTGCTGTACCTTGATTCTCAGAATGGACCAAGGGCAAGACCAGGCTAGAGTCAGTCTCCTCCTCTCCATTGCCCCCCGCCCCCATTGGGGCCCTCTTTTCTAGACCTGACACCTCTGTAAGCCTTGTTGTGGGTGCTCTTTTGATTGCTATTGGCTTTAGATGTGGGCAACTTAAAGGCTGGGCTTGACAGGAGGTGAGGGAGAGGGGGAAACAGTCTGCTAGAGAGTTGAGGAACTGGGGTGCCCTGGGCCAGCACTCTGTTCCCAGTTCACAAAGGTGGGGGCTCTGCTAGGCAAAGTTCAGACCCACAAGGAGTGGGGAGTCAAGATCCAACACTGGCCACTTTTCTTCTGTAGGTCCCTCTCCCAAGCCTCTCCAAGGAGACACGATTTTTCAGCTTTTAGTAGTTCCCAGTGAGTTTCCTGGTTTGGATTCAAACTGGTTGCCAGAGAAACAGTGGGACCAGAGTTAAAGGCCCTTTCCCGGCCTTTCCAGTAGTTCTGTTGTCCTGTGTCCCCGTCCCCCTTTTCTTGTGCTCCTGCTCTGTCCTTCTAGAACATTCCCACAGTCAGAGTCTTTGACGGCCTGTTGTAGCAACATCCCTGATATTCCCAAGGGGCCTCTGACTGGCCAGTGTATTTCCTTTTCTCAAGTGTACGTGGGAACAGGAGCTGTCTGCCGGGATTAGCAGTGCACATGACTTCCTAGCCTCTCTCAGCACTGCTTCCTGTTGCAAGTCCCAGGGTG
This sequence comes from Uropsilus gracilis, assembly GCA_004024945.1. Lineage (NCBI taxonomy): Eukaryota > Metazoa > Chordata > Mammalia > Eulipotyphla > Talpidae > Uropsilus > Uropsilus gracilis. Next base: position 154,173 of record PVHY01000696.1, read on the forward strand.
CTGAGCCGTGTGGTTCCCACGTGTCCACAACAAAGGTGTGGCAGAGCCTGGGGCAGACTCTCCTGGGTGCAAGCAGCCACTCCTCTCCCAAGCAGATCCTCAGGCTCAGAGTGTGTGAAACTATTGGTATCAGTTTGCTGGGGTCAGCTGTAAGAGTTTAGCAGGTCTGTGATCTGGTTGTTAATCACAGTTATTATTGAAATTCACACAAACCTTTGAGTAAATAAATTACATTGGAAGCAAAGTTAATTAATTGTTGTAATGAACTAAACTTATCACTTCCTAATTATTTTACAACAACTTTCCATTAAGTGAGCTTCTGAAATTAGTTTACTTCTGTTGTGCCTGACAATGTGGTGGTGGGGGTGCTATATTATAGATGGGGTAAGTTGTACATTTCTTCTCAATTCTGAGCTCATTGTCACTGTCACATTTGTAGTTTGATATGATCCATAGCGGGAGTATTTGTACTTTGGAAATAAGCAAATGTTATTTTGTAGTGGGTGGTTTCTAGCAATTCAATTTCCACCTGGGATGTGGTAGAATACCTGTGCCAACAGCAAATCTCAGACACCAGGAGGGGCGTGAAGAATTCAATTCAACTCCAACACCCTTTGCCTGGAGATTGCTGTTTCCACAAGGAATGGGCTCAATCTCCCAAGATCACTCTCCACTTCAGATGCTGGTTGCCAACCTCATAACATTACCTGGGCTTTTGACTAACCAGTTACATATTAGGGTTCCCAAGACCCCTCCTCAGACTTCCGGTGCCTAACACAAGTCCAGATTATTATCTGTGCTTCTGACCAGTTGACTCTGAATCCGAAGTTTCCAGCTACTCACTTCAGAACTATCAATTTCCCAGAGCAGCACACAAAGCTCAGATGTGTTATCTCACTGGATCATAGATTTATCACAAAGGATGCTAAAGGATTCCAATCAGCCGGGTGGAGAGAGACATAAGGAAAGGTATAGGAGAAAGGTGCAAAGCTATCCTGTCCTCTCCAGATGTGCCAAATCTTCACATATCCACCAGTCTAGAGTCTCCTTGAAGGTCCTTCTTCTGTTTATAAAGAGGTTTCATTTTATAGGCAGGAGTGATTAAATCATTGACTTTTAGCAACTGAACTCCACCTCCGGTTCTTCTCTTTTTGAGTCTCACCCCCTTTTCATTCTAGTATCCCTGGCAACCAACTCCCATTATTGAGTGTTTTTCAAAAGTTATCTTCATTAACATTACAAAAAATCACCTTTAACACTCAACTTTTGAGAACTTTTAGGGGAACCAGAGAGGCAAGAACTATGCTCCAGATACGTATTTTGGTCAATCTGAATGGCCACATATAAATATATTGCCTATACATAACAATATTATGGTAAAAAAATCAAATCAGCACTTTGTTATTTGGAGTGCTGGGTGTTGGATATTTACCAGGACACTGCTGCCTGTATGCTGTTGGTTTGTTCTTGAATTGAAAATAAGTGACGTCCTGTCATCACACTGCTTAAGCATTGTGACAATGAATGCCCGCTGGGCACCCCATATCATTGGTTTAAACCAAAGAATGCTCCTTGACTGTCTCTGCTTCTGTAGCTTCTCTGGAAATGTGGCTCTCCTCACTCACTATCCCCAGCCCACACAGCTCCTTTCTCCTGCTTGTAATCTGCCAACCGGGGCAGATAGCCTGACCCTCTCCCTGTTGTTGGATATTGGGTCCTTGGATCCCTCTTTGAAAAAAAATTCAACCAAGCCTCCATTCACCTGTCCTGGCAAGTTTATTAACACAGAGATGCTTGTGTAGACACACGTAGGCAGCAGTCTTAAAGGGCAAGTGATGCATTTTCAAAAGGGCAGGGATGGCCTTATATATCATTTTTTTCTTTTTGGAGCATTTTTATCATTCTGTGGAATTTAACCACTTTAGGGGGTAGGTTTCTTTTTCATAACTGCTGATAATCCTCTCTGGCCCCACCTCTGATACTTGACCTTGTGGAACTTCCATAGCTGGTTTAACAACTGTTTAATCATTTTTACCCCCACCTCTGGTTTTGAGTTTTGTGAAACTTTCATCTTAAATTTTCTACTCTAAGCTTTCATCAACCCCCATACCATCAACCCCTGATCATTTCCAGCCTAAAATGATTTGGGGAGTTGAAAGAAGCAGGCCAGTCTTCTGTACCTGCTTCATATTGGCATGGGGACACACAGCTGTCTGGGGTGTGGGTTCTCTAATGCTATCCCCTGAACTGGTGACTGATCTTGTTGCTTCTGGAAGGGGATGTAGACAGAGTCCAAGGGATGGGGTTGCTGACCCTCTGGGAGTAAAAGTTTGAGTTTAATAGCCTCTATGTCAGAAGGTATAAACTTCACAATGAAGTTGAGTATGCAGGATCCAAAAAGGAGAGAGAACCACAGCAGCTAAGGGCCCCAGGAAAGGCAATATCCATGGGAGAGCCCCAATTAAGATTCTACCCAGGGGAGAAACTTTTCTCTACCTCTGGTTTTCTTAGGTTGGACATTACCTGTTCACTCTGGTTAACACAATAACAACATTCCTCCTCTGGATAAAGGCAGGTTCTCCATGGGTGGCAGCAAGTGCGTAACAATAGGAGGAGTCTTGTGGTAGAGTTTCTTGCAGGAGAGCTGTTGTTGGAGGAGAGTAATAGTAGGTAGAAATTAAAGGAAGACAGAATTGCTATGGCAATGCAGTTTAGGGCCTGAATGCCTCTCACTTTTTTTGAGTGGTCATCATTTGGGCTCTGATCAATAGTCTTCTTTGTGGTCTTTGAAGAGGTATTTTGTCCAAGATCACTGGGCCACAACATTCCTGTTTGTCAAGTAACACAGAGGAACTTTTTCATACTGAAAAATGGAGAGAATTGAACCACCCTGCCAATTCTTTCAGATATTTGTTATATAGCTCTCCTCAGTCATTTAGCTTAGTCCTTCATCTTTTCTTGCCTCCATTCTAGTCCCAAACCACTCTCCCCGCATTTTGCTGATTCTGTTATTACTGAATCCCCTGGGCACAGTTTGAGTATACTCACTCCACCCTCCAGGCAGCACAACTGCTGCTGGCAACGGTGAGGCTGACCTATGATCTATGCCTCTACCTGTGCTTCTTGTGGTGGGGGACTCCAGAGGTCACAGATAGGCAGATGGACAGACAGACAGACAGCACCACTCTGACATCCCCAGAGTCCATCTATGTGCATGTCTCATTTCATTTATCCATGAAAAAATTAGTATTCAGGCATATAGTTACATTTAGAGTAGGAAAAGAGCCCTGAGCAATGTGTGAAACCTAAGTGCTTCCTGTGAGTAAGGAAGGCAGGACAGGAAGTCTGAGAAGAGGGGACTTTGTCCACTGCCCTTCAGACTCCAGAAGGAGAGTGTTGGGCCTTGGAGGGCATTTTAATTAGGCCTCACTGCTCTTACTGAATGAACAGTCTGGGGCATGTTCCCCCATCTGGAAAATGGGGAAATACTAGGATTTGCCACATTGGGCTTTTGTGAGGTTTAAATGAGTCACTATACACAAAGCTCTTGGAACCATGCCAGCTCACCCTTGTTAGGCAGCATCATTGTTAGATCTGTGTGCAAATTGTATGTTAACAAAATGGTTCTGCTGGTAAGAGACTGAAAACCACCGAGCTGGCCTAAGAGCCTTATTTTATACATGAAAAAAGCAGGGTTCAGAGTTCAGAACTAATCTCAGCTAGCTAGCAGTGTGCTTCAGGATGAAATCTCTCTCTGCTCAGAATTTTTCAGCAGGTGCTATTGATGTTTTCTTTGCCTAGAAGAGGCTGCTGAGGCCATGAGGTCATGATATCCACAATATTAGATCCACAATATTAGAAGCCCTTTTGCCTTTGTTATGATCCAGAATATGTCTTTAAAGAGTGAGAACTTTAATATACTCCATATATACATGGCAGATCCCTTCTACTATATTGTGCTCATGGGGTTGAAGTTCTGAGACCGTTCGGCCTTGACTGAAAAGTCTCAACTAGTAATGACCATGACACTGTTGCCCACATTACCTCCTCCTATGGGTGCTGGGGAGGGTGGTACTCAGGGTGTGCACAGCTAACTGGCCTTCTGACATTTAGCTTGACCATGAGCCTTGTGGCTTGTGAGATCAGGTGAACTGTAACCATGAGGTAGGAGAGTTCAAGATCATGAGGGTCACTGAGCCACTGCTTGTCCTTAGGTGTGTCTTGGGTTCCTCTGTGTACCCCCGTAAGCCAGAGACAAGCTGGCAATCAGCATTTCCTTAGACACAGGGGCTACCAGAGTCACTCTGGATTCCTCTGGCATATTCTGGGTGATGGCTGAGATAGGCATTTCACACTGGATATTTTCTGGGGGCCACCTACCTAACTCACGTCCCACTCCTGCTGGGTTGCTAACGGCCTCCTCACCAAAAGAGAAGCAGATGCCTCTGAAACCACAGGGTCTGGGTGTGGCTCCCAGCTCTGCTTCTACTTTTATGTGTGTGTCTCAGCTTCCTCATCTATAAAGTCAGATCAGTTATACATACTAAAGTTTGCTATGAGGATTAAATAAGGTGATACTCAAAAATATCACAGGACTGACTGGCACCTGACTGGTGGAAATTAAAGTCCATCCTTGCTCCATCTTTCTTTTCTAAGTACATCCTTAGGAATGCAACTGAGGGTGGGGGAATTGGGGCAATTATGAAGATGAAAAAAAACAAACAAACTACTTATTACTCCCCACCCTATCTTTGAGATTTACTTGCTTTGCAGGACGAGACAGTTAGAGGTAAGTGGGAAGGATGGAGGTGGGTGGGAGACAGAGGCCAGAGTGGCCGAGTGGTCAGGGGCACCTTGGCTATTTTGATAATTTTAGAGGAGCGGCGCTCATCCTCTGTACTTTATAAACCCTCCAATCATATCAACATCACTTGCTGAGACCTGAGCTTGAACTTCAAGTGCAGGCACACCCAGGCATCTCTATCTGTTGCTCGGGGAGAGATGGTCTCTTATAATATGGTGTTGGGGGACATTAGATGAACACACCAGATCCACAGTATCGGTGATGCATTGTGGGGTGTTGTTGCATGTGAGCATATGCCACAGAACTTAGTTTCTAATGGGCAAAGAAGCAACAAATAAGCAACAAAGACATTATATCAGCTGACTTTGAACAATGTGGTTTTGGACTTTGAGGGTCCATTTTAATGTACATTTTGTTAATAGATAAATTTGGAAATACTTGCAGACTATCGATATATGAAGCATTGTATGTGTACATGTGAATTTCTTTTCTCACATTATCTTTTATTTTTGGAATCTAATGCTAATAATACCCACATTATCCACAGTGTCTTGAATCATATCAGACAACACTGATGTAGGTAGGTTTCCAGTGGACAATCCCATTTCTTCCAGTCTGAGTTCAGTATGCACTGGCACCTTTCTGGTTAGGAAGTCCAGTGTCCTCCCATGGTGGGCCCTGGGAGAGAAGTTCTCTCATGTTAGCCCTGCAGCTGTGGCTCTAGGGAGCAGAGACTGGGTGTCTTCTGCTGCGATGCAGGATGCTCCCCAGCCCCTCAGAGACACCATCATTTGCAGTAATATCTTTGAAGTCAATAACACAGCTTTTAAAGGAAGTGATGATTTATATTTCTTTTCATTCATTCATTGGTGCATATTATAAAAAAATGGCCCTGAGATGAAAGGCTACGTTTTGTCAGTTTAGTGGGAGGGACTGCAGCAGAGTTTTGCTTACCACAAGATGCCATTTCCCCCCTCGGATGACTCTGACACTGTGGTTAGGACAGGTTTTACAGAAATCATTCTAAAAGATGAGTGCCTGTGCTGCGAGGATCCCAAGTGCAGTGGCCCAATGACTGAGGACAGCTGTCCAGTCGCCCTGGTTGTCTGCGTGGGGATGGCACTGAAGCCACGTGGCTGTGATGGATTGTTTGTTTCTCAGACCCTGCCAAGGGCCTCTCAGCATGGCATAAATCACCTGGACTGTGGGGCGACCCTGAGGGGCCAGGTCTGCCCCTTGACAGCTGTTTCTTGACACCTGGTTGCTCCAGCTCTCAAGACTGCCAAGAAACCCCTCCCCCTTCAGTATCTCTGCCACCCCCCTCTCTTACCATATCCTTTCTCCTTTGCTATTTTCTCCTTTTCTTTCCCATGCCCCCACTCCATACCCCTGTCTTCACCCCACCCTAGGTTCAGTAGCCTATACCATATTGTTGACTCCTCCAGTTACTCTGCTCCCCAGAACTGTAACCAGGCCTCTTATGCAGACACCCTGGTATCAGCCTTGATTTGTACAAATGACCCACACAGCAAGGAATTCAGGGTGCCACCAGGTGCGTGGCCAGCCAGGCAGGGCTGCTGGAGCATGGCCAGCCACCCCCACAGGTGGTACCACAGGTGGTACTCATGACTGATCGTTGTCTGTGGAAAGTTTTACTGGAAAGATGCGAATGAAGATGAGTGTACTGAAGGAAGAGCAACAAAGTCTCAGTGGTCTGTAGCACATTCCACAGTGACTAAGAGGGTGCAGTGGCCTGCACCTGTAATCCCAGCTACCTGGGAGGCTGAGCCCGGGGATCACTTGAGTCCTTGGGATTGGGACTTCCCCGGGCAACCTAGTGAGACCTAATCTCAAAAAAAAAAAAAAAAAAAAAAAAAAGAAGAAGAAGAAAGAAAGAAATATAGGGCACAGTGACTAAGAGGCTCAGGGCTGCAGGGCAGTTTTGGAGAGTAAGGGATAAAGTGTAGCATTGCAGTCACCCTAAACAGGACCTATCCCATAGCTGTTGCTGAGTGGGTATAAGGTGAGGTCCAGGAGGCAATCAGGGCATCCTTGGGCAGCTTACTGCCAAGGGTAGTAGAGGGCTCTACACTGAATGCCTGGCATGTCCACAGCTAGCCTAGCGGGCAGATGTGGTAGCAGCAGAAGCGAGGTACTTTGGTATGTAGCTCTCCAGGAGCTGTGGCAGACAGGGGTGGTGGTGGTGGTCAAGCCTGTGACTGGGCAGGAAGTCGTCATACCGAAAAGCCCAGAAGCAAGACCTCTGCACCTCAGCATATTCGAGAAGCCAGATCTGGGGGGAGCAGAATACCCAGGACACCAGATGTTCCCCTTAGTGAGGCGCGGCTTTCCAAACAACCTGTCCCATTTGGAGATTTCTACCGCACAGGTGTGGTGGGCTGGGTATCCTGGTTAACCCAGATTGCTTAGGCCTGACAACCAGTCTGACATTTAGGGTGAGACTGTGGGACCACAAGGTATTCTAGGTTGTAGGTATTCTGGTTAGGGAGGGGTCACACAGCCTGAGTATGGTGCTCTTGGCAACCAGAGAAGGATACAGCTGTCACCTAACCTAAAATATGATCATATTTTACATGACTTTGAATCATGGGGAGTTGAAACTTTTGAAATAATGCAAAGCTTCTCTAGCTGCAAAAGGAAGATTGCATAATTTCACAGTGTGGGTGTGGGGAGCACTAGCAGGATATTTTCTGTTTCGAGGCTGGGCAGGTAGATACTTCACCATCCTGAGTTTTTGAACTCACTGTTCGTGTACCTTGTGATACTTGTGCTTTTGGTGATTGTGGTGTGATCATTTTAACTTTAGCTACATATAATCATTAAAAAAATTAATTAGTTTATATATATATATTCTCACAGTATTGTGTACCTGAATTACTCCCACCACCTTGTCACCCGTGAATCGTTATCCTATTCAATTTTGTTGATCTCTCTCCCCAATTTGCCTACCTCTCTTTCTCTTTCTGTATGTTTCAGTTCAGTTATAAGCTTGTTAATTTTGACTTTTTTGTTGTCTTTTTGTTTGTTTTCCCTATAGCCCACATATAGGTGAGACCGTCTGGTATTTTATCTTTTTCCTTTTGACTTATTTCTGCTAGCATAATTCCTTCTAGTTCCATCCATGTTGCTGCAAATGACATGAGTTTGTCTTTTTTGATTGCTTAATAATACTCCATTGTGTAAATATACCACTACTTTTTGAGCCATTTGTCAATTTTTGGACATTTGGGTTGCTTCCATGTCCTGGCTATTACAAATAGTGCTGTGATAAACACAAGAGTGCAGGTTCCTTTTCAATTAGTGTTTTTATATCCTTTTGGTAGATCCCCCCCAAAAGGAATTGCTGAATAGAATGGTAATTCCATTTTCATTAGTTTGAAATTCCTCCGCACAACTTTCCATAGTAATCGGACCAGTTTGCATTCCCATCAGGAGAAAAAAGTCCCCTTTTCTCCATATCTTGCCAGCACTTGTTGTTGCCCATTTTTTTGATATGGGCTATTCTTACCAGTGTGTGTGAGGTGGTATCTCAATGTGGTTTTGATTGGCTGAATATGATCTTTCAAGCAAATTCTTTATGCTAAAGCAAGATCATTCAATTTTCACCAAAGAATTATTTTGGTGCTGGTGTCAAACAATACACCTATAATCATTGACCTGAAGATGAGAAATGAGATACAATGTTGAGACCAAAGCCCCAAACACTAATCTGCTGCTTTTAGAACAATCCTGCTGAGACTACTGGAAGTAACATTGACCGCAAATACACAATAAAATACACAATAAATACTGTGGATGCACCAGTAGCACCTACCTTGCAGGTGAGGTGAGGAGAAACCACTTGAACTTTCCATGGGGGTTAGAACCCTGCCCCTCATCTAGAACGTCCTACGTTCATTCTTGGAGTCCAACTCAGGTGGACCAGCTTCTAACAGCTGGACTGAATTAACAGCACCTGAGAAGTAGTCTTGGAGAAGGGAGTGCACATGGTCACTCCTCTGAGAGAAGCTGAGGACCCAAGTTTGTGCCTCTTGCCAGAGCTATCCTCAATAGATGAGCCCAGGAAATGACTGTGTCCAGATGACTAAACAGCTGACTGTGGGCAATGGTGGGGCATAGGATTTGGAGAGGGAGAAGCTACATATTTCTGTAGCTCTTCTCCTGAAGATTTATAATGGTGACAGCTTGCAGTGTGAAATAAAGGTAATTAAGAAATGTGTAGGCAGACAGGCTGAATTCAGCTGTGGAAATATGGCTTATTTAGAAAGCAAGAAAGAGGTCCATGAAAAATCTCATCAAAGTTAGTCAGGCATCTCCTTGTGGCTGTTCCTGCTCCCACTGTGCTGGTGGCCCTCTGAGGCACACAGGGAGCACATGCCTCCCTGCTCCTGCCTGCATGCGTGAGCACATGGTGGTGTACCAGGAACCCTCCAGCTCATTCCACAGGAAGCAAGTCCCATGGCTGAAGTAGTTCATGAGAGAAGATGGTGTTGAACTTACTGCAAAGTGTGTGGCTGGTGTTAGTCCTCTACTGGGAGACACTGCCAAATCTGCTGGGCATCCCAGAAGGGCATGCAGACTTCAGGCTTTCCTGCTCCTCATTGTGGGATCATGGGGTTGCCATCTTATGAGAAAGCAAGCTAGAGATAAACATGCTCTGAGCCTTCAAAATGTACATTAAGCGCTCATTTTGTTAGGATGGTAGGTAGTTAACCAAATGCTCACATGGTCACCCCCTGCTCCACCGTGATCGCAGCTACAACTTTGCTGGCCTTCCCTCAAGAGCTGGTGCCACCTCGGGACAAGGAAGAGCTAAGTTTGCCAGCAGGGGACTGAAGCCACATGGTTAGTAGCACTTCCTGACTCTGTCCAGTCCTTTATGAGATAAGGTTGTATACAGCTCATCATAAGTACAGTTGTGGCCCAATCTTTTTGAAGGTGATTTTATGGGTAGAGGTTAGTAGTCCAGAGAAAGGCAAAGACGTGATGCTTAACTCATACCTGCTAGCTTTCCTCCGTCCAGAGCTGAGCGTTCCTGTTGCATAGTCCTTTCAGATCACCCCAGGGTGCTGGTCGATTTGCAGTCTGTATATGTGGCCCATAAATCTCCTTTCACTGGGGTGGCAGGCTGTGTTAGGGCTGCAGTGTAAAAAAAGATTATTCATAGTCTTTACTTTTTGCAAACGATATTACAAAACAGAGCTTACCCTGAAACTGAAAAGAGTAATTCTGTGTAAGTCTGTTTTTACGGGTTGTAGCTCTTGTCTGTGGGCAGTTTGCAAGCATTCCCCCACCTCTCCCCTTGCATTTATAAAGAAACCTCCTACATGGTATTAAAATAAAAACTTACTCATATGCTTAGTCAATGCTGAGCAGCCTTTCTTTCACATATGCCCTATGAATGAGTTCTGAAGTAACAGTCCTAGAAAATGAAACTGCTCAAAAAGAATATGAAAATGATTTGAAAAGATGCCAGAAAATACTCTGAGTGTGTGTTAGGAGGGTGGGGGAGTGAGCAGGCAGGGGGTGACACCAACTCATGGGAATGTTCAAGACCTTCAAGTTATGATGGCAAATGAGTGGTCTCCAGAGTTGATGTTGGAATAAATGATCCAGGTTGAAATGGGAGGGCAACCTATGGTGATCGCTATGAGGTTTCTCCTTCTAGTCCACAGGCTGCTTCTAAGGACCTGGGCTCCTGACTCCTGTTGATTCATACGGGTGTGTGTGATCAAGGCCTTGGCTTAGGGGCCCTGCTTTGTTATTTATTATCTTTGTAATCTGGGGCAAGTTGACTAGCCAGCCTGACCCTCAGTTTCCTCACTTGTAACATGTAGAGAGAGACAGGATTTGCTCCTGCAGTGTTCTCTTTAGGTCCCTCAGAGATCAAGAATTTGATTCACCACAGTTCTTGGTTTTAATCCTCTCTACCACCAATCTGTTGAATGTATCTGGCAGTTTAGTTAGTTATTTCTAATAGTACCATGAACACTACTGAATCTACCACCCCAGATGAAAGTTATGACTAGGACAGTAACTTCCATGTCACATATAAGCTATTTATTAACTCCTTCTCTTCACTCCTGAGATCACTGTCATCTTGAGCCTCCCTTTCTACCTGCCTCCCTTTCTTTGGTTGTCTGCTTTTGTATGTATTTCTAGAAAGTATGTATATTTTAGCTGAGTCACTTTTAACTTTTTAGGAATGGTATGCTACATGTAACTTTCTGGAACTTACTTTTTCATTTAATGCTATCTTGAAAATATCCATGCACCATATGGTATCACTGTGATTCATATGCTCTAGTTACTGCACAATAGGAAGTGAATATAACAAAGTGCTGTCATCCAGGTTTCTGCCAACGGGCACTTGGGTAGGAAGGGGTCCAGGTTTGTGTTAGTTAGAATAGTGCTGTTGGGTTTAGACTTGTGACCACCTGCTGTTATATAAATATAAGAGACTGTCTTGGATATGAACCTTTAAGAGAACCATGTCAGAGGTTACATGGAAGTTCAATGTAAGGAGACAATGTACAAAACTTTTCTTAAGTGTTTGCATTCATCTACAATGCCACATACATATCCCCTCCAACACTTATTAGTGTCAGACTTCTATTTTACGGGAATTGAACAGGAATTCAGTACTATATTGTGATCATGATTTGTATTTTTCTTTTTGAGTTGCTTCATAAAGTTATTGGGCACGTGTTTCCTTTTCTGTGAAATATCTGTTGATGTCTTTTTTCCTCATTAATATATTAAATTGTAATATACTAAGTTATATTTTTAAAAGGCTGATTTGTAGCACTTCTATATCTACTACTGATACTAAATTTTCATAGTTGATATAATGAATATTTTGTTTCAGTTACTACTTTGTTTTTTTCACTTTTTGGACATATCTCTTGTTGAACAAAGTTCTTGATATTAATATAGCCACAATGATCACTTTAGAGTTAATTTTACAAGCTTGTTAAGAAAATCTTTACTACTGTAAAGTATAAAAGATAGTCACCTGCATTATTTACTATGAATTTTAAAGCTTGTGTTGATACTCAATTCCTTAATGATTCTAGCGGTTACTTTTCAGATATAGTTTGAAGGAGATTGGGAAGCTTCATTTTCCCACATGGACAACTATTTTTTCCAGCTTTATTTATTGATCTCTCTCTCTCTCTCTTTTCACTGACCTCCTTTATCCTCCATCACATATAAAATTCTTTCTGCACATACTCTTTTTCTGTGATCTCAGTCTTATTTCACAGTCAATTTTTTTGGTCCATGTACCAAGACTGCAATGTCTTCATCACTCCAGCTACATAAAAGTCTAGATGTCTGAGAATCTTTGTTCACACTCATTACTTTCATAGAAATGTCCTCTCTATTTTTGTCCTTTACTCCTTCAAATGCATTTAGAATCATCTTTTCAGATTCTGTTTTTAAAAAATGTACTAGGAACTCGATAGATACTATACTGAATATACAGATCATATTATAATATTAAATCATATTATACATGAGCATGATTTGTCTCTGCTTAGTAAGATCTTCTTTAATGTATCTTAGTAAAATTTAATATTTTTCCTTGCACATCTATTGCTAGACTTATTCTCAGGGAATTGATGTTTTTTAATATTGTTATAAATGATATTTCTTTACATTTCCTAGTTCTTTGATGTTTGCACCCTTTTTATAGCTTCACCAGATTTTATTATTTCTAATATTTATAAAGTTTTGAATAATCTATGTAAATAATAATATCTTATGCAGATGACAATAATTTTGCTTCCCTTATAGGAATGTTTTGAGAGTGATTCAGTGTTATATCAACAAAAAAATAATAGTAAGTAGAACAACTGGTAATATTTGGCAATTGATAAGCCCTCATTATTGTCATTACTAATTAGTGAAAGAATTTTAGAAGTGATCTTAAACAATTCCCAAGTTAAAGAAAGAAAATTCCAGAACTTAAGGATTCATCTCAGGTTCCATAGGTGCTTAGAACGGGTGGGAACACCTGAGATTAGGGCTACAAAGTTAAATGTCCTTTCTCTTAGCCCCCAACCCAAAAGTGTGCTTTCACTGGGCGCAGGCTTCTGCTAGTGGGAGTACTGCTCTGTGTGGGGCTTTGGAGCAGCATGTCCTTGACCAGTGGTTATTAAGTCAGCAGCAGCAGTGCAGTTCCTTCTGTGTGCTGATCTTCTCATGTGTCTCTTGCTCCCGGCAGAGGAAAATCTTACACGTGGTAGCTCAAAGGTGCAGAAAATGGTGATTTATTTTTGAAAAAAATGTAAACTGATACTATTTCCTACTGATGGCAGGGAATAGAGATTAACTTTAAACGTACCCACTTAAAGCAACATGGACCCTTGGTTAACTCACTTCCTTTTGGGTACATACAAGGGTAAAGTGAGAATCAGACTTCTCTTTCAAAAAACGTATCTTTCCTGCCTTGGTGCCAGGTTGGCAATCAGGGAATGGAGAAGCTTATGGATTCTGGTTCCTCTGAATGCATGTTGTCAGTGAGACCATAAAGTGTGGGTTGGGCTGGGCTGGTCCATCCTGTGCGAACATCCCATCCCTGGTGCTATGGGACTTGGTTGGCCTTCCTGGTCTTTTGGAAGTTCATTGCACAGATCTCCCTGGCCCTGTAGATCCTCAGAGTCACAAACATTGTCTTCAGAATCCACAATGGTGGCCTTCCAGCTGCTACATGAGTTTGCGTCATGTGGAGGCAGAGGCAGAGGTAGCAGGTTTGCCTGCAGACTCTCAACTACTGGTGAGAGTGTGGGGTAGCACATGTGCAAGGGTTTTTCAGGCACAGTTCAGGCCCTGCTTCCCTCTCATCTCACCCTAGTTCCTCATCAGATGAGAGTTTCTGCTCCCTACCACACTCCTTTGAGGAGAGATCTGGACATACCTTTGGTCGCTGCTTTGCCCCTCAGCAACCTTCCCCTGGGTCAGAGGAGGGCATCTTCTCCCCCTGTAGGGGAGGTTTTCCCAATGATGTCTTTTTATTTATTTTTTATTTTTTTGAGACTAGGTCTTGCCTTGTTGCCCGAGGTAATCTCGAATCCAAGAACTTAAGTGATCCCTAGCCTCAGCCTCCCAAGTAGATGGGATTACAGGCATGTGCCACCGCGCCCGGCCCCAATGATGTCTTGAATCCTCTCTTCATCCATAGTAAAGTTAGCCAGACCTGGATCTTGGTAGACATGGACATTTTTGAATCCAGAGTAACGTGTGTCCTCTTTCCACAAAACCTGACTTTGAGACCTGTCTCTGACCTGGTTGAAGCTTTTCATTTTCAAGTAGTCTCCTGATTGCCATGGTAATGACTCTGTTTGGATCAGGATTAAGACTGCAGTTGTGTAGAGTTTCTCTCTTGATGCCCGGTGGTGACTGTATTTTTGGTTCTGGCTTCTGTCCTCCATCCTTAACTCACTCCTCATTGCTAAATGGTTGTGGCTTTCACTCTGCGGATTCCTGTCCACCTACCCACTTCATTGAGCCTTTCCTGAGGGTTTTTGCATGCAGTTCTGTGAGGACCCAGAGAGAATAACAGGGGCTGCCTTCCCTTGCTTGTTGGGCTTGACATGCATGTATAGGATGAGCAGCGGCTACCATGAATTAGCAAGATCTGGTATGACCAGGAGGGACAGGTTCAGAGAGTCAAGGGCAAACCTAGTTTTCTTAGTTTCAACATCTAAGAGGACTCGACAAAATCTGCTCTTGGCAGTGGCTGTTTACTGTGGGCACAGCAATGTTTGACATTGGTGCCATAGCTCGCATCACCAATGCGAGCCCAGGGCAGCTGACTGGGCTGATGAGGGGGTCAGTCTGGAGAGCAGGAGGCCTTCCTTCCCCACCTTCTGCAGTGTCAGGGAAGAGAGGGGACTCGGATGCAAAGGCTCAAGTCATCAGATGTGGCAGCCTGCTCTTCATTGCCAGCAAAGTTAAGCAAATTAAAGAGTCCCAGTGGAGCTCTCTTGGAGAGTTGGTTTATTGGGGAAACTGAAGTGGGGTTGCCTCTGGGCGAATGCTAAAAGAAACACAATTCAATTCTCTTTGGCCTTTGGGAGCATCTGCCCAGCAATGTTCTCTCCTGCCAACAGATTTAGAGGCAAGCAGGGTTTCCTAAACAGTGTAGAAAAGTGACATTGTTTTCTTTAGGCCAGTGGGGCCTCTGCCTGACCCCGAGTGTGTGCACGTGTGCTGCTGGCACACACGGCTCTCTTTGCACATTTCTTACACAAGTTCCTGGTACATGTGGGTGTTTCTTGCTGCTGCTGCTGCTACTGTTGTTGCTGCTTTTAGCCTAATTCTCCCATGGTTTCTAGAATGTATCTCAGCAATTTCTCAAGAAACTTTTCTCCAGTTTCTGAAGTTTTTATCCATGGACCAAAAAAGGCTGACATGGATGTGGCAATGGTGAGGCAGCACATACGTGTTAATCAAGCATCCCATTGTGAATATGGAACAGTTGCACATTCTGACAGAGACCATTTTTACATGCACATATGCATGTTGCATTTTTAACATTGTTATCAAGCAAAGTGCTTGCTGGATTGTGGTGATAGAATTGGCAGCATCCTACTTTCTTATTTTCATATTAATGCTTTTTAAGTGAAGCTTGGAATCTTAACATGGCCAAAGGAAAGAACATCCTAAGGAGATGATCGCCTTCTTGGGGTGTCCCTTTGTGAAGTATGATTCCCTTTTCCTATAATTTGTGAGGATCAAGGAGCTCGAATCTGTCCAGCAACCAGGGAGGAGATTCAGTGACCATCAGGAACCAAGAACAAGAGTGGTGTCAATCAGAAAGTAAGATACACGAGCTTATTAATATACCTCCCAAGAGGCCAGGTGGCTTTTGTCACCATATATGAATCAGAGAGAAGAGATGTCTCTCATCTGACAAAAATAAGTGCATAAATAAAAGAGAGCTTTCAAGTGCTCTGGGCTGATAGAAATGCTGAGGCCTTTGCCTGCTGTTTGCGTGCCTGTTGCAGCTCAGGCCTGTGCACGTCTTCAATTGTCTCTTCTTGCAAACCCCATGTGTGGTTTCTGGTCATATTATTTTCATGCCCATCTTATTGATAAAGCCACGAGCGGTGGACTAGCCTGTACAGAGTTGCACAGCACATAAGCCACTATCTAGGACTTCCAGCAAAACTGATGGGCTGAGCCTGGCTCCTAGCCCCACTTCTTGACAGCTACCCTCACAGAAGAGTGCAAGAGGTGGGTGGTTTTGACAGACACTTTTGTACTGGGCCTCTGATCATCCCCTTCCCTTGGAGTCTGTGGTGATTAGAGCTAGAGAACAGTTATCTTGTTCTCTCTTTAGAGTTCCAAGGGTGGGTGTTTCTGGTGGGTTCTTTTTAGGGTTCCAAGGGTGGGATTGAGGCGGGGCCAGCTCCAGCCTCAGGGTGGACTTGTACCTGCAACACCTGCAGTCTAAGGTGCACCTGGGTGGTTCTTGGGGCTGCTGCCGGGGGATTTGGGCAGGTCCCACATGGGTCAAGGGAAGTGTGAGCTCTATCTTTTATGCTTTGGGAAACTTGACATGGTTCTTTGTTTTCTCTGCTTTTTAAATCTTAGGTTGTGGAGGAGAAAGGTTTGTATTTCCAATCTAATTCCTTTGGTGACAAGCTTGGGTCTGTGATCTGGAGAGATATGAGGAGCTACAGAGAATACAGGGAACCCGGGGGCTGGAAAACCGGATAGACTACCTAGTTGTGGTGAGCTCCCTTACCCAGCTTCCAGGAACAAACCAACTCTAAGCTTGGGACATGAGTTTCAGGAGAAGGGGAAGCCAAAGTTTGATCCTGGGCAAAGACACCCAGAATGGAGAATACATATTTATACCATGTTCTCTTAAGTGTCAAGCAGAGAAGTTCAAATTTACCAGCCAGTCTGTTTTCCTTCACTACCCTCACCCCCCAAATCTGGTGGGCTCACACAACTGTGCTTCCAGGCCCATTCCCTCACCACCCTGGAGGCTGGGATAAGGTGTCAGACTCTCTGTTAGCAGAGTCCATGGGACAGAGACCACTTGTTGCAGAGGCCAAGCCAGGCCCTGCTTTGTTCCTCTTTGCTTTGTGAAGGAGAGGTGCAGCTGAATGCTCTATCTGGGGCCACCCAGGAAATGGAGGCAAATGGAGGGAAACTTGACCCCCAGTCTGTTCTCCAGAGTTAGAGGACCCATAACTCTGGAGACCAGGGGTGCACAAAGACTCCAGATCTTCTTGAGGGGAAAGTGCAGTGGGGTCAGGAAAGGAATCTGAAAAAGATCACCTTTGCTTCTCAACCCAGGTTCACTATTTGCTAAGCCCCAACCTTGGTGCTGGGATGCAAGGAAGGGAGGTATGTGAGGGAGGTATGTGAGTCCATATCAATCTGTAGGTTCTGCCTCACAAGGGCCCCTACCTCTTATCTGGATCCATGCCAAAGCTGCTTTCTGCTCCTCCTGGTGCTACATCATCAGGGATGAGCACAAAGTGACAGTATTCACAATAACTACAAGAGGAAGAAGGTTTTTTAACTATTACCCATGATTTAAAAATGGAATTCATTCACCCTGGTTGTTGCTGTTTCTCAGAGACAATGTCTCTTTCCACATTCCTTCTCTCAATGGAGGCCAGTGTCCTCTAACCAGCCTACATGTAAGCAACCACAAGGCTGCAGCTAATGAGCACTAAGGATCCCCCAACTCTCTGGTGAGGCCACCTTAAAGCAGGTCATCTGGTTTAACAAGAGCAGATTTTATAAAAAAGAAACAGGGTTTGTTTTACAGCAGTGAAACTTCAGTGTGTTCTTACTGTCATAGTGGGTACATGTCAAATCAATAAAACGAACAACAACACAGAGTGAACCCTGCTGTGAATTAAGGACTCCAGTGTCCATAAGGCAGCAATGTTGGCCACACCAATGCAATGCAAGGTGATAATAATAAGAGATGCTGGGTGGAGGAGGAAATGTATCAGAGCTCTTTGTAAAGAATCAATTTTTCTGTAAACCTAAAACTGCTTAAAACAGTAGAGACTATTAACAACAACAAAGCATTTAAAATGAAAAAAAAAAAAAAAAAAAAGAATCAGTCATGAGGCAGGGGAAGGAAAGAGAGAGGGCACAGGGCATCTTTGGTCCCTTGTCCTGGGTTCTAGGCATGGACATGGCCTCCCCAGTGAGTCAGTTGGAGGGCAGTCCATCTGGGTGCTGACAGCATTTAGGGCTGGCCTAGGCCTGGTGACAGGACACCAGCCTGATGATGGATTCGCTCTGGCCTTGGCAGCAAATGGAGTTTGATATCCAACCTTGATTTTGGTGGAAATGAGACCCGCCAGGCAGGAAATGTGTTGCCTTGATAAGGAGAGGTCTTTTCCAGGTCAGACTGGTCCGTGTGATGCTGTT
Source organism: Uropsilus gracilis (assembly GCA_004024945.1). Taxonomy (NCBI): domain Eukaryota; kingdom Metazoa; phylum Chordata; class Mammalia; order Eulipotyphla; family Talpidae; genus Uropsilus; species Uropsilus gracilis. The sequence goes on from PVHY01000696.1 coordinate 172,411, forward strand.
CACAATGCTGCCCAGTTGGGGGATATGAGGCTGAGCCCAACTCTTGAGCATAGCATCACCCTGGTTTCGGCTACCTGCTCCTGGGATAAAGGTGCAGCCTTTCTACTCCACAGGAGATGTCTTGTGGGGTAGAGCTTGGTAGGGTGAACCCCAAACCAGAAGTGACCAACTCTAGAGTGTTCTCTTGGTCAGCTCAAACTTGAACGGAAATTTCTTAGGGAAATGCCTGTTGTCACATAGAAAAAAATTGCTTTTTATTCACCCAGAAATATTTATTGAGCACCACGCTGAATAAGGCATTGCAAAAGGTAACCATTTAATAAAAGAGTTGGCAGGGTGCCTTTTTTAGTTATGTGTGTAAAATCGGATCTTCAACGTTAGCATCTGGCCAACTGCTTTCCTGTCGGTGTTTTTCACTTCAAATGCTCATAGAGTGATTTCCAGCAGACTGGCATCATGCTGGGTACTTAGAAGATGAGGTTATGGCAAACCTGGAGAGTTCCCAGAGCAGGGAAAGACAGCCCTAGGCACCCCTTGTTGATATGGTTGGCATTTGTTCTGGGGAACAATTAGGGGAGGCTAAGCAAGGGATGGACACAGTAGGAGGTGGGGGTGGGGTGGGGAATGGAATGGCTGCATTGTCAGTTCCTTAAGGCCTATTATGTGTGTGAACCCATTTCTCACAAGCATCCCTGACGGCCTCATTCTACTTGCCTTATTCATGCATGGCTGATACTGATCTTCACTTATTTGCCATCTTCTTTATACGACTCACTAAACTGTTTAAACAACTTTAGAGTGAAAATTTTACTATCTGAAATGGTAAATCAGTATCACTTGCCATTAAAATATGACATTAGATTGAAGCATCTGATTGACCTTACCCTGATAATAAAAGATCAACAGAAAACAAAGCAAATATTCTCAGTTCTCTTTGCTGACAAAGAGCCGAGCCTCAGGCTTGTTTTCTCTGTGGAAAAGGTACAGCATCAGTAACTTGCATGAATTAAAGGAGTAACTCTTGTTCCTTGATGTGGTTGGGAGGATTCAGAGAGAAAAAGGACAGAATTGTTATCCTCCAAGACCCAAGGCCCTATCCCACCTAAAGTTTATACAGCAAATAATGCCAACGGAGGAAGTCTTGTGTGTATGTTGCCCATTCATTCATTACTTCATCCCAACAGTGTTCTTAGGGCACTGAGAATGTGCAAAGCATTGTGTTTGGAGGGAAAAGATAAATAATGATGACCCCAGTTCTCAAGAGACTAACAACTCTAGTGGGGAGACAATAGCTACACCTCTCAAAGTGGTCCAACATACGTGGAATAGGAACTCTCCCTAGAGATGCAGACTCTAAATAGGGGTGGGAATGGAATGGAGATGACCCCAGTTGGACTCACTGAGTAGGGCAGGCTGCTGAGAGATGTTTATCAGATGTTTATTCAGATGTTTATCTGAATTAAATTCTAAGGAATAATTGGGGCATTAGTAGATGTTTAGAAAGAGGAAAGGGAAATGAACTTGGAGGAAGACTTGCTGATCAATCAGATGTTAAAAACCTTGGGGTAGGGGCTTCTAGAAGATGTAATGAGTTTGGGTAAGAACCTGAAATGCCTCAAATACCACAGGGGAGTTTAAATTTTGTGACAAAAGGCAGTCACTGAAGGTATTTGAGCAGATGCTCATTTTTAAGGAGATTATTTGGAAAGTGAACTAGAGCCAGAAAATTTACTCAGGAAGCAGCATGCCCAATTAGGAGCAGGATGGGTAGTCCTGGGCACCTGTGTGTCCTGGGGGCACATGGAAGGAGCAAATCCAGAGGTGCTGCATCTAGGTTGTGTACACTCTGTGGGGTATATGCACATACCCCACTCACCCTCCTGACAATAAACATAAACTGTAAATTTGCTTCTTACCTGGAAGCTTGATGTATTGAAAAGAAGAAATTCCAAATGACAAGACAGTTAGGTTTTGCTGAACACTAACCAGACCTCAGGTGCTATTCTTAGTCCTTCAAATACATTGACCTCTATTAATCTTGACAACAGTCTGGTGAGGGAGGCCCTGGTATTCTTTCTCTCATATATAGGGAACCAGATGCATGGAAAAGTTAGGTCACCTGCCTGAGGTTACACAGTCAGTCCTGGAAGTATTCTAAGATCACTTGAAACACACTTCCTCTACATAAAATTCCATCCAGACATTCAAAATAGAATTCTTTTTCCAAAGCAAATTTTACAACGTTTTTGGAACAGAGCAGTAGTTTGCAGAGGATAAGCATTCAACAGGTGGGGCCCTGGAAGATTGGCCACATGGTCACTGGCCAAGTTCATTTTCACATCCTCAGGTCATTACCCTTCCTCCTGTGTTTTTATAACAAGCCATCCTTCCCACTCCTGCTACACTGACCCAGTGGTCTGTTCTTTCTGGCTTCTGGAAGAGTCTCCTGTCCACCTCTAGGCCACTGTAATCAAGATAAACATTTAACAACCACCCCTGCCCCAGGCAGACACCATCAGCTTCTTTCTGTACCTTCTTTGACCTTTCAGGAATGTTTTATTTTCGGTTTTCTTAACTCAGTGCATAGAATCCTTTCAGCTGTGTCCATTCCTTTTAGAAAAAACCTTTTGAGTAAGTAAAGGGTTTCTAGGAGAGGCAAATGTTCCCAAAGGACTCTCCAGGTCTGTGCAAATTGGTGGGAATTCCTGTCAATTCTACCCACACTCAGAGCTGACCCCAGGCCAGTTCCGCCTTCCCGGAAGGGGTGGGAGGAGTGAGAGTGGGGTAGTTCTGGCTGTGTCTCTCAACAACTTCATGCTTGTATCTCATTCGAGAATCTGATAATGTTTTGTAGGTCATGAACAACCAAGCTCTGGGATTGCTTCTCCATGGGGTGTTTTCAGAGGTGAAGGCCTGGTTGTTTTGGTGGCAATGCAACTGCAGGTCTCTGCACGGTTCAGTGGTGCAAGAGGTGAAGGTGGTGTACCCATATCTCTGGAGTGGGTGTGTGCAGTGCCAGGTTGTGTGCTGTGAGCCTGTCCCCTGGAACTCTAAGAAGAAAGCAGAGTTGGGATTTCTTTTATGCAAGACAAAACCCATGGGATCTAGCTGGAGGCAAACAAATTTAATGAATTAAGGAAGGCTTAGATTAGATTAGATTAGATAATTGTCTTGCTTTGTCTTAGATTAGATAATTGTCTTGCAGAGAGATATTCATTATCTTGTAAAAGATGTACTTTATAACATAGAAATTTTCAAACATTAGCAAAATAGAGAGGATATTATAATAAGTCCTCAGGTATCCTAGCTTTAACTATGAATATCTTGAAGTGCAGTTCAATTTTGAGTGATGTATTTTTAAATTTCCAGCATTCTCCCACCACCTTATCACTCGTGGACCATCATCTTAGTTTTTTGTGCCCTCTAGCCTTACTTTCTTTAGTCTGGATTTAAAGAAAAACAAATTTCCAAACATTGTACCATTTTATCTGTGAACATTTCAGCGTGTATCTATAAAACATGGCGTTCTTGACTTTCTTCAACAGCATCACAGTGGTTATGATTTTAAGATCAGATTAAATTCATGAGGTGGTAAAAGGCAGTTCCCAGCATTTCCCTCCTTCCAACGTCCCTTGACTATAAATGGCTCTTTCTGAGTTGTTGCCTGACTCTGACCCTTCAGAAGTTGCTTCTGAAAGTAAACAGGACCCTGTGATACTGGGCTGCTTGGATCTCACGTCTCAGGATGCTGAGGAACTGAATCTGCCCTCCAGAGCCTGGGCTTGGCTTTGTGAGTGCTTCTGCCCTCTGTAAATTCTTGTCTGACTCATTTCTGTATACACCATCCCAATTCATGACTACAGAAGATCCTCAGGAGCGGATGAGGACGGAGCTGAAAACAGAGGTGCTGTTAAATAGAGCCGCGGGTTGAAGGCTGGTGTCTGGAACACCTTTTCTTTGGAAAAGAGAATAAAGAGCTGCCAAGACATGAGCTGCATCTGACACCCTGAGAGTTTTCACTGACAGCTTCCCAGGCAGGCATCAGCTCTTTCCAGAAATGCCCTATGTGGCTGATATGAATTGCAAATATGCTTGGACTCAATCAATTAATGTCAGTCAGAAATTAGGAGCCCACTGCTGTCATGCTCAAAGTTAATGGTTAGTTTGATATTTTTTCAGGGGCAATTGGATACACAGTGAAGGTGTGTGGTTCTATAAGATCATGGGGGAATGCTGCAAAAGTGGCTGTCATGTGGATTTGAGGTCATGGGTGTGGTGGAAGGCGATGAACTGGGCACTTGGTTCTTGGCTTAAATGGGCCAGAGATTTCTGAGAAGCTTCTTCACTAAGATTGCAGTTAGTTTCAGAAGTGAACAAACTACTTCACAGGATCAGCAAGCTGTGCTCTCTCAGCATCCCCCAAAGAGCACTCTGCCTTTCTGTATTTAAACCAAAGCTAAAGTTTGCTGCCTGGGTAGGAGTCTATCCCTTATATCACAACCAATGACATGAATGTTTTGCTCAAGTTCAGATGTCTAATAAGAGCCCTTGTCTTTCTGAGGGTGTGATATCAGTTTCATAAATATATGCTCTGTGTTTCATTAGCATTCTTCTAGCAAAACACGATTCTGAGTCATTTCTGAAATATCTGCTCTCGCCTGCAAGTTGTTTCTCAGTTTTTTACAAAAATTGTCTTTTCTACTTACTGGCAGAAAACTTTAATACCACACAAGCCTAAAATGGGTGTCCTGAAAAAGAAAAGAAACAAAACAAAACAAAACAAAACAGCATAACTGTGGAGCTGTGGTCTCTGGAGCTGTGGCCTCTGGAACTGTGACCACTGCAGCACATCACCTCTGGCCATAGCCTTCAAGGCTATACCAGATCCAGATGAAGCCTCAGAGGGAAGGGTGATTAGAGGCCTGGGGACCAGATTCTCTAATGTGCAAACTGACCACGTGGCTTTCTCAGCTTTAAAGTCAGAGGTGTAGAGAAATTGCCAGAGTATGTTAAATTGTTGCTGATTCTCAAGGGTCTTTTCCTAGCTTACAATTAATTCTACTCAAATTTGACAAAATCACTTATGAGTTCCAAGTGAGGACCCTTTATTGAAGATTACATGTCAGAGGAGGGGTGGAAACTACCCCCAAGTTGCACTCTCTTGTGAGAGCTTGGGGAGTACTGATGTTCTGAGTTCATTATGGAGTTGGTCACCAGGGTTGGGGGTGGGGGAGTGAAGTGGTGGGGTTGATCTCCATGGTGGCGTGGTGGGCAAGCAGGTGATGGCTGGACTCCCAGATTTTCCACGTTGGATTTCAGGACCTTTAAACTTCAGTTCATCTTAAATTTACTACCTTCATCCTGTCCTTTCCCCTCACACATACACTACAAGGGAAGGCACGTCCCAGGTAATTAGGTTTTCAGTAACAGGAAGGTAACACGCAAAAACCTGGTTAACCCAGTAACAAGCAAGGACCAAGCAGAAAGACCCTATAACAAAATGGAGAAAAAGGAAAATTGGAAGGTAGATGTGAGGGGTTCTTTATGATTACAAACAGAAAACACTTGAGTTGCAACTTCCTAGAAGATTAAAACCATTCAGTTGCCTACATGGAGAGCATCTCTGGTCCAGCCTGACTTCACAGGATACTATCTTTAGGATGAACAAGAAAAATTGTTCTCCACTGTCTCAGCTACAATGTGTTTCTACTCATACTCACTAAAAATATCAATTTTCTCACTCTAATTACTTAAAAATCATTGTACTCACCTCCTAGAAGCCAAGCAAACATAGTCCATTAGCCCTGTATCTCCCAATTCCACAAACTTCCACAGACTTCCACATTCCACAGACTTCCATAGCAGTGACACCATACTGGGTCTCTGTCCAACACCATCACATTTGTTTTGATTGCTTCTTTGGAAGGACACAAAGACAAGGACTACTTTGGGACACAGTTTCATCCCCTTTGAGGTCCGCCACTTTCCAAAGTGCACCTGTTTGACGTGGAGGCCCCAACATCTCTCCCTGTGCAAGTAGAGTGTTGACAAATTTATAACCACAAAAGACCCACAAGAGTTTCTGGAACCTTCTGGCCATAGAGGCTGTATGAACAGCCCTTTCTGTGTGTAGAGGGAACTGCTTGCAGTGGCTTTATCCTTGACTGAATAGGAAGGTCTTAGAGGGAGTCTTGCTGCTCCCTGGAGACGCAGACCTCAAGCAGATGTTATCAGATCACCTCTAATTCCCTTCAGCCCAAATGAGCTGTTTTTACTTCTTCTTGAACTCTTGTGAGGCAACTGTCTACGACTGCACAGAAACAAGACTGGTTGATCTTTGTTTGTTCCTCCATTGCTGACAGGACTGATCCCCAGAGAAGTGGAGGGGAAGCACAGAGGCTGGCAGAGCTGAACACTGAGGGGGCCTTCCTGCTGCTGGAAAAGGTTAAGGGTGACTTGGAAGTAGGGGCCACATCCAGAAACCACAGTCCACTAACCCTGTGTCTCCCAATACATTCCACGGACTTCCACAGCAGTCATGCCACTTTGGGTCTCTGTCAATGCCATCACATTTGTTTTGATTGCTCCAGAGATGAGCTCTGATATGGAGGTAGTGGACCCTGTGTCCTCATGTTACTTACCTGGGTGATGGAAACCCTGGCTAAGGGAGCAAAGGAACCCTCCATCAGACTGGTTTCCCTCTCAGAAATGTGCTCACAGACAAATTTTCATGGCAAAAATAAATCTTTTGTCTCTTCCTTATGATTTCCTTATTAATATTTTCTTTCTCTTGCTTCCTTTATTATAAAAATCCAGTATATGATACATAGAGTATGCAAAATGTGTTCATTGATTATGTTATTAGCAAAGCTTCCAGTCAACATCAGGTTATCGGTAGTTAAGTTTTGGGAGAGTCAAAGGTTTGGGATTTTATGGAAGGGGTATCAGTCCCCCACACCCTGTGTTTGTTAAGAGTCAACTCTATAAGATTGACTACTGGAACTCCGATTGTGTGCAAATACTACAGGGGATATAATATGACAAATTATATTCCTCCACCCCAGCCAAGGCTTTGAATGTCCAGCAGGAGAAACAAGGCATCAAAATTCAGTCTCAGCAATGTCCTCCAGGCCATATTGGTGCAATTTTAGGTATGACCTATTGCATTTTGCATTTATTGTTTTATAAGTATGAACAGGAAACAGAAAGAGAACATTGCATGCTTTAGTGATGTGAAGCTTCAGCTGTGTGCATTAAATAGAGGAGAGGTTAAGTTGAAAATCACTGCAAATATTGAAAGCTTTCATTCTTGCATGCATACATTCTCTCAGCAAATAGCTATTGAGCACTTACTGTGTACAAGTAACTTTTCCAGGCAAAGACCAACGTCCCTGCCCTCATGGAGCTGACTGTTCAGTGAAGGAGGCAGAAGTAGGCAAGAAACCTAAAATATAGAGTATAGACAATGAAAAGTGTCCAAGATAAAAATTCCAGAAGGGAAGCGAGTGAAGATTAGGTATTGGGGGAAAGGTATAATTTTAGAAGGGTGACCAGGAAAGGCCTCATATGGAAGGGAAGTTCTTTTGAGTAAAGCCTGAAAGGAGTGAGAAAATGATACACTTTGATTACTAGTAGGAAGAGAATCCGGGCAGAGAGAACAGCCCGAATTACCAATCTGAGAAACCTGGAAACTAAATCGAATTTGTCCAATGAATGCTGTGGGCATGGTTCCCAACACCTCAAGTGGGGTACACAACTAGTGCTCAGGAAGGGTTTATTAACTGGGTGTTTCTGAAGGCACATAAGGGCTACCAGTGAGGTGCTCATCACAGAACATGCTTGGATCACAGTAGCATCAGCAGAGGGGCTGTGTTGATAAAAGCTATGCACAAAGACCAGGGGTCAGCACCCGGGGGAGATTCTGAGAGCATCTGGGTACCAGGACAGTGGGGAGTTGCTGTCAGCACCTTGCAGATTCAGCCTGGCCTGGCTTTGGTGAATGAGTATTTCCAGGGCATTTTAGAAATAATCACTCCACCCCATATCTTCTGAGTATGCTCAATACCATGAAGCCTCAGTTTCCAAACTTTCCAGGCAATTGTTCTTTCTGCTCATCAACACATTAGCGAGAGGACTTAATTCCCCTTGCTGCCAAAAGTGCCCTTGCTTTCAAGTTCAAACCAAAAAGAAGCAGTGTGGTTATTCTTCAAGTTGATATATGCAGAGTAACCGCAAATGCCAACCCCGTGATGGTTTCTAATTGAATGTGATTTTCTTTCTTAACGCCTGTCCTTGCCCCCAGCAGCAAACTGACAACCAGGACTTGCCTTTGTGAACTGAGATGATGTAGCTGATAACTAACAGCTTGTATTAATTTTTCCTAATAATCTCACAGTACTTTTAATGAGATTGGTGGCAAACACACCATTTTGGGGCAAATCAATTTGCCCTTGCAAAACAATGTCAGCAATTTTTATTTCCTTTGTGTCTGACATGTAAAGGTTGTGTTTTCAATGGCAATTGATATAACCCAGTACTGAGGCTGCTCGGTAGGAAGGACATACTTTTACCAAGAACATTAAAATGAGTACAACCACCATTAAATGTCAGCTGGATGGTGTTTGAAATGTGATCTACTGATGTTTCCTCTTCCTTCTCCATGTTGAAGTAGGTTGTGACCTAGCAGGGTGAGAGAGAAGAGCAGGACAGCCAGCTGGCCTCTCAGCTTCCAGGCAGCTTGGTCATGGGGAAGTGAAATGGCTATAAACGTGTAAACACGACCCTCTGTCCTCTAAGTGCTTTGGTGCTCAGATGTAAATGCGTGTGCTCTTTGCACCGCCATGATGTGGGAGCTACTCTTTTCCATCTTACTTGCTGAGGTCACAAAGGCGAACATGACTTAGAAGGCACCCAGATCTTCCGAGCTCCCATTTCCAGGGAGTTATTACTCTTTTCTCCCTCCAGCCCAGTCAAACCATGTTGGTATGGACAGCAGAGCACCTGGGTATGACTTTCCTGAGTTCCTGCTGTGTGTCCCACTCTGCTGTTCCTGTGTGCCTGATGTGGTCCTTAGTCATTGGTGCTCTGGATGAAGTTCCAGTCCCACTTCAAGAGCATTACATGCAATACCAGCGCTTGGGACAGCATTGAATCATGAGTCCTACCCAGGAACTCTGGCTAAAGTGATTTTGGGGAAAGCATCGGACCTCTTAGTTGTCCACAGGCATGTGGATGAGCAATGACATTAGTCTTTTACCTGGGCAGCATGAAGGCAAATTTGAAAAACGTTCAGAGTAGGCGCCATGCTGTTTCAAGCAGGCCAGAGTTAGACATTGGTGCTTGTCTCTGGGCCCAGCCCAAGTCTTTAAACATGAAGCCCCAGTGCTGTGGGCCTGACCCTTTCTGCAGTTGGTGTGTTCTTTTTGAGACTAGGTCTTGCTAATTTTGCCCGTGCAACTGCAGGCTCTTGTTGCCCAGGGTACCACGGACTCAAGCAATCCCCAGCCTCAGCTTCCCAGGTAGCTGGGATTACAGGCATGCACCACCACGCCCAGCTACTTTTTTGGAACTAGGTCTCGCTACCGGCCCCAGGCGGGACTCGAACCGCGATCCCTGGCCCTGGCCACTTCATAGGCTGAAGCTTAGAGGCGCGAGCCACTGTGCCGGGCCCGGTGTGAGTTTTGTTTTAATACGAACCTACCAGCATCAGAGATGAGAGCAGTTGCAGCTTAGAATAAAATAACTTGTGGTGCTATACATAGAACAGCATATGTCTTACTTTTTACCTAAGATGATTAAGTCATATCATGATTTCATTCATCTTCATAGTCGAAGATGTGTGTGTGGACTACCTACAAACCGGTGGCCGAGCACAGTTCCCAGAGGAGAAGGCGTGTGTTCCACATCTACCCAAATCAGGCTCTGTGCTGTCTGATTCTGACTCAGGATGTCACACTGAACACATGGCTGCTGTCCCATGTATGCCAGGGCCTTTCATAGCAGGCCGAGGGTGAATCATGTTTCCAGGTGTACATGGAACCAGATCTGTGATTTAAAAGTCATTTCTTTGAAATGATGACAATGCTCAGAGGCAGAGTATTTGTGACATTGCACACAAATAGCACCTTTAACCTATTCATGACTTTCTTCACTTGGTGGTTAGACTGGGTTCTTTTTGGAATTCCCCCAGTCTCACCCAAGCAAATCACACATCATCATGGGCACATTAGAATCATCAGAATAAATGCATTTAGCATGACATTGATAAATATAGGAACATGGACAAATGAATATAGTTATAACAAAGCTAGCAGGTGTACATATAAATATGTTTGTTGCAAATGTATATTTAAAATACAGATACTAATAAATATTGTTGAAGTAATGAATGAACAGATTCTTCCTTAACTAGTCTGAATGTCTTCAGTAGTTATAATTTATTCACTTCATACAAGCCTTCTCTCTCAGTGTATATAATTAATCGTTATGGCAAATAATTTCTGTGTAGCTTCATCGAATGGAAAAATTGTTTTCTGATACTTTGATTATCTTCAGCTATAGAACAATAATACAATTTTGGGGTTTATAATTTTTCCCACCCAGAAAATGAGTAGTTTCTAAATTTCTGTTTTTTAGCTTAAAAAGAAAAAAAAGCCAAATGCTACCAAATTAATATTCAAATTATATTTAAACACCAAACTAATATTTATAATAAAAAAATATATTCTGGATGGTGACATTTATAAATATAAAGAATAAATTAAGTTAGTCTTTAGAAGGAAATTTAGGAGAATGTTTTCATGATCTTGACAAAGGCAAATATTTCTTTCTTTTTTTAAAAAATAATTTATTACATATATAGTTCACATCTTTGTATTCCCTGGGGGTCCACCCACCATCTCCCCTCCCTGACCATTCCCACCCATGCTCAGTTGTGTGCTTTAGTTTGGTTGTTTGCTTGCTTTGACTTTTCCTCTTGGCCTTTTGGCCTTTTGTTTGTTTTTCCTATATCCCATATACTAGTGAAACCATTTAGTTTCTGTTTTTTTCTTTCTGACTTGTTTCTCCTAATATGATTTCTTCTAGTTCCATCCATGTTATTACAAATTCATCAAATTTGTCATTTTAAATTGATGAGTAATATTCCATTGTATATATATATATAAGATATATATATATATATATATATATATATATATATATATATATATATATACCACATCTTTAATGAGGACACCAAAAACAACATTAAAAATGGATAAAATAATGTTCCTAATGTAACGCTGAGTACAGAAGTTAATTTACCCCACCAGGGTGAAAATAGGCTATGTGGATGCCATGATGGGACATTGACCTTATTTTGGAAAGAGATTTCGAGGTGAGTGCCCACTTGTGAACAGGTGAAAAGTCCTTCAGGGCAGAAATAGCTATGGTCAACAGCAGAGTTCACACCACACAGGGCTTGTTGTTGGCCCTAAGCACAAGGTGTGCCATTTCCTGGAGGGTGGCCCAGTGACATGGGTATGATGCTAATCAGGGTCCTATAACTAGCATATGGTTAGGCAGTTTGGAAATGGTTGTCAGGGAATTTGAGTGGGTACTAGTCTGTGCTACGTACCCCATGGATGTGGGCACTACAGCTGTGCTCTGGGCCAGTGTCGAGGAATTCCCAGCCTCAGGGTGAGTCTGTAACTACTGCTTCCCTACCTTTTTCTGACTAAGACTCCAGTTTGCCCACATGTTCTGTTTTGTTTCATTCAGGGTAGGAGTGAACTGCTTGATTGAACATAGTTTAAATTCTAAGTAAAACACATATTCAAAGAAATGGTACACTTGACTTTGCTTGTTTACAAATTGTATTTTAATTGCAAGTTTGTTGGGATTAAAGCCCATATGGTCCATTAAGAGGGTAGAGAACAATGAAAAGAGCTCCTCCTCTAAATTGCAAGGTAATTCAAGGTGGTAGGTAGCTGTTGAATGATTAGAGAAAGATACCTCAGGACATGGGTCACATATAGTGTCCTTGAATCTTCTTCCCCTCCAAAGTGTCTGGTATACTTTGTGTTGCTGGCAGTCAATACCTGTCATATTTATGAAGAATGAGATAGTAACTCTCATTTTGGGGTCTTGGGCTATCAACACTTGAGTGCCAGATAGCATGTTAGTATCTTAAAAAATCTTAATATACATTTGCTGAGGTTAGAGGTTTTAAAAGATTGGGTACCTATGCCTGAATATTAGAATGCATTTTAGATACTTGTTTTAAAAGTCATTCCTGTGACTGAGACTCAAAAGGAAACTTCAAGAGTTAATGTTCAAAATCCCAGATTGAATGTGTTACCCATGTGGTATAAGGTAAGAATAAAAATATGTAATGTGGGTTTTGAATTGCATGAGAGAGAGAGAGGGAGAAGAAGAGAGAGAAAGAGTGGGGAGAGAGACAGACAGAGAGACAGAGACAGAGAGACATGGACAATCTCAGCATGTGAACAGAATTCTGTGTTTGGCACCATGTCTCTGCATGACTCAAGTCTCAAATTGAAAGTTGAGTCTCTAATATCCATAGCCCTTTAGTCTTTGAATTGCTCTAAACTCTTGCTATGTAACGTTCAATCTTTGGACCAGCAGCAGCAATGGCATCCTCTGGGAGCTGGTAAGGATTGCAGAATCCCAGACACACCCTAGTTCTGCAGATCAGAATCTGCATTTTACCAAGATCCTCAGGGAATCTGAATGTCCATGGTATTACAGAAGCTGAGAAATACTCTTCTAGACCATGAATATGACATGATCTTCTTTTAAATCTCTATGGAGTACAGGTCTGTGGCTATTCAGATTCTGGCTTTGGTGGTTTTGTGATTAAACTTGGTGAGGGGCTGAGTATTTTAAAACTCATTTGACTTTCTCATGCTAATTCAGTTTTATTACTGTCAGAGTCTGTGGTTCCTTGGATATCTTTATTTCTTATTCTGTGTTCATCAAGCTCTTCTCTGGAGGCACAGAGAACTGCAGACAGAATGGTGTTCTGGAGTACACAGTGAGATACAGCCAAAAGGACACTCAATTTCTTATATAGAACTAGTGGTCTTTTGGCAGAGTATTTGGAATTGAGCTACAACCCTGCCTGCAATTCTAGTTGCCTACACTTCAACCACTTTTCTCTTTGATTGAAAAAAAATAAAACTTCCAATGCCAACCAAAATAAAATATGTTTAAAATCTTACCATGCCATTTTGATTTTTTACAAAAATGATGAATGGATATTTAAAGACCAGGCAGTTTTTAGAGTCCATTTTTGCTTTCATATTTCTTCAACTATTTCCAACTTTTTTCCTTGAGTTTTCACAGAATTTCTCCTACTAAAACAATACTAAAAATAGTCTACCAAAACAGTGCCAAGAGGCAGGGTCAAGGTGGGAAACAGTTCACTGTGTGTGGATTCTCACTTGTACACTCAATTTCAAGACACCATTCAGGCTGAGGGAACAACAGAAACAGTATTTATTTAACAAACAAGAGACTGAGAAATAGAATTTCTAAGACCACAAGTGGCCAGCTATCTTAGCCCAGATAATGTCCACAGTATCTAATACCTTCAAACAAAGACCACTAGTGCCAGATGGCACTGTCTTATCAACAAGGACCTGGAACTGGTGACACACTGGTCAGAGTGTACTAGGGTCCAACTCATGGGGGCAGCTGAAGGTGTTCACAGATGGAGCCACAGAGGTGACACCACAGCAGCCCACGGGAAGAGTCTGAAGGTTGGGCTGACAGCATCGATTACTAGACAACCCTTGAAGGTGCTGCCGGACAATAAGAGGCATGGGCAGCTTTCAAAGGGAGACAGAGCACCAGTCGCTGATCAGTAGTGCTGGTCAACACTAGTCACCACGGCGTGGTGTCAGAGACCCTAGTACTACAGTTCTTTGTGAGCAATTGGTGTGAACCAACAGTCAATAGCTGTTTGAGATACAAGGTTCAAGTCGATGGTGATGCTTGCAGGTGATGTCAGAGGCAGTGCCAGGAGCAGGTGCAGCAGTTGGGTTTCCATGACAGTCAGCGAAGGTTTGGCAGTCTAGAAAGCTGGGAGTCTATCTGGGTCTGTGTAGTTTTGCTGAATCCCATACAGGTTGTCTGCTGAATGGTTCTTCTCTCTTTGGAGGCTGGTTACTGAGGCGGCCAAGCTGGCTTTTGTTCTGCCTTAAATCCTCTTCAATGTCTCCCACCCTGCAAACCTGATTAGACTATTTTTCAATCCTAAGCATCTGATGGGTGTTGGTTACCACTAATCAGCTCACATATAATTGAAAATTATATGCAATTTCAATCCAGGTAATTAACTCAAGATTTGAATGACTGCTGAAGAGCTCAAAACTGATTGGTTCATTGAGTTTGAACCTACTTGGCCCATTTATGATTCAAGAATCAGGTACAAAAGGGAAAAACTCAGTTCTTACCTTGACCAGCTTGCATTCAGGTCAGGGCAGATTGTGGGTTGGAGGGCTCCAAGGAACTCTTGTCTGAGCTAGTCTCAGTGAAGTGGGAGGCACACTGCACCCAGCAACCCTCAACCGGACTGGGTTTGACAATTCAGAGGCATCAGCAGCAGTGCTGGGTATTGGTCTCTGATAGAGAGCTGGCTGCCGCTAGGATCCGGTTTCACTACAAGTATCACTCTTAGACTCTCTTCTCCCCCTCTTCTTTCCCAGCAACCACATCAGATTCCACCTCTGACTTCTCATGCAGATACATTCCTACTCTATCAGCCTTGGCTTCTAGTCCCTTATCACCCCAGGGTTTGGGCAGCCAGATACCCTGTGCCCAAATACTCTTTAGGCCTTCAGCCTCATGATCTAGCAGGAAAAACCCAGTTGTTTTGATTTTTTTTGTTCAACAACAGGAAGTGACCCCCAACAGCTCAGACCCATGCTTTGTTGGTTTTATGATTCCCCTGTGGAAATGTCTGTGTTATACGCATAAGAAAAAATCCTGTAGGGAAGCAGCTATGTTTCAGAGTGGGAAGCACAGTGAGTGGTTGTTGAGAGCATTTGCGCCTGGCTCATCAGTTAGGAGGCAGGGGGTGAGGGGCAGGGATTCTAGGGCCACCTGACTTCTGTGATGATCAGGTGCATGATTCGTGCAAGGACATAATCCATGCATGGAAGTGTATGCTCAAGCTGTGTGGAAATCAGTCTTTTGAAAGCAGAATAAAAATGTAATGCACTGGTGGGGCGGGGATGCCATCCTGTAGTGAATCATTTGTATAATAGGGAGCCCTCTTGTGATGTCACTGCACTCCACTTAATAAAAGCTTCCACTGGTATCTCAGAGTAGCTAAAACAATACACTCCCCCCCCACACACACACAGAGGCACACATCCATTTATAGACACACAGATGTAGCAGTAGAGGAAGGCCAGCAGCTGCGTGATTAATCCCAGCACACCAGTCTTAACTGGGGAAATAATCCTGAGAGCTCTTCCTTGTCAGCGTGTCACTCTCCCTCGCCATTCAATGACCCCTGCTCCTTCTAGCTTGTGGCTTCTCACCACTGCGGCCTCCAGGCCTCTGCATCCAGCCAGCAGAGGAGAGGGAAAACCCCACCTGTTTCTCAAAAGTCTAGCCTCGGCGGAGTCTCACGTCACTTCTCGTCACCTCCATTCAGAGAACCGGACCCACAGTCACCAAAGCGGGGCTACAGTGTGCGGTTTTGGGTCACAACTCCGTAGTGTGAAGAGGGAGTTGACATTCGAACTGACAAATGCTTTCTCCACTATAGTATAAGTAAATTTCCTCTGAGTTATTTTATACTTCTTAAGTGGAAGTTTGAGTGACTGGGGGCATCTTTATTTGTGGAGATTGAATGGAGGCCCTAGGGAAATTTATTTGCATGATGGCAGATGTGGGAAGAGAAAAAAAGATCCAAGGGACTTCCTGTGCTTTGCAAAGCCTGCTTTTTTCATCACTGTGGTATTGATTTTAATTTTAAAAAAAGAAAACAAGAGAGAAAGAAGTTAACTCTTGAGAAGCAGCATTGGGGCCTGTGGTCTAAGTAAGACTAGCTTCAGGGGTGTGGGGGCACGGGGCCTGTAAGACCTCCGGCTGTGCACCCCACTTGGATTCCTCTCCTGCCTGCTTCTTGCATTGGGATTGCTAAGCTTTTATAGAACTGACCCAGGGCTTAAGGCAGCTTTGCACTGTTTATCCTTCCCTGGATTTCGTAAGTTTCCTGGAACCTGAAAATAGTTTTGTTTGGTCTTTTTTCCTAAAAATGCAGATATACTGTCTTTTTGAGAAACTAAAAGTAAGTTGGTTACCAAAACCCAGCCCCCAACCTCAGCACCACATGCTGACTAATTGTTCCACCAGAGTCCTGAATCTCATTTGTTCTGAGTGCAAACATCATGCTAAGGTCTGAGAGAGACCCAGTCTTTTGCCTGGAGACAGGAGGCCTTCCAAGGAGGCACCCAGTTGTGGAGTCCCACATTTGTTCTGCTGCTGGATGGCTTCTCACCATGGGCAGGAATCGCAGTTTCTCCACCCTCTGTTGCCTGATTAAAAGAAGGGACAAAACCACCCATTTTGCAGTTGCCAGGTGGGCTAGAGATATGGGGTCTGCTCATGCCTGTTCAGTAAGTGGTGTTGAGAGATGATTTTCAAGACATCCTGTCCTAACCTTGGCTTTCTTTCCAGACCTTCTGGTGAAAGAGTCCTCCGCTGTACCCTCCCTGCTGCTCTGACCCCCATGTGAGGGGTACTAACACCCCCCCCAACCTCTGGATCACTTGTGCCACACTCATCCACTGCATCATCCACTGCATCTTCTCTTATGATTGTGCTGGTCTTGGGAATGCATATTCCAAATACTAGTCTCCCCTTCTCCCCATGGGGTGTCCCCTCTTTCTCCCCATTCCTGTTTTGTTCCATCAGTGTTTCTTAGGTGCTAGGGGGGTAAGTCAGTGTGATCTTGTGCTCTTCTCCCTCTTTCTGATGACCTCCATTCTCCCATCCAAGTACTAACCAGGCCTGACCCTGCTAAGCTTCTGAGATCAGACGAGATCGGGCGCGTTCAGGGTGGTATGGCCGTAGACTGATGACCTCCTTTCTGTTGCACTCACCAGTCACTGCTTTTCCTCCCATGTCCTCTAAGACTCCACACACTCTCTGTATCAAGGCAAGGTTCATGTTCTTCCACTCCCCTCCCCTTGTCAGCTGGCAGGGGCTACTTGCTTCTCACCAGGAAAAGGACTTGATATTGCCCACCCAGCCCTAAGGGTCCTGAATCTGAGGTAATCCCTCAGAATAATCCCACCTGTCCCTTCCATCTCCCTCTCCTCCCTAATTAAAATCATTCCAATTCACTATAACTGAACTAAAGAATCTTCAATGAAGTCACTGGTGTCTGTGAGAGGAATGTGACTTTCTGGACTCTGCTTCACTCTTAGTTCCCTTTGACTTAATGTTCCTCTACTCCAAACTCTTTTATTTTTAATTTGCATTTTTATACACCCCTAGTCCTTGTATACAAGATTTCACCTCCTGGGTATGTTGGTGTGAGATCAGATGGTGTCCTTGAGCTGGGAAAAGCCCGAAGACTCTTTCCAACAGGCACCAGAAGCAAACCAGCTGTCACTGTCACTAGCTCCTCCAAAGCATTGCTGACAGATGGAATCAAGTTGGTGCTTGGGACCAGCCATGGAGTCAGCTTAGTGTCTGATGTTCTTCTTTGAAGATTGGGATGTGACCTAATTTTTCTTTTAATATTTTTTGATGTAAAAAATTTCAATTGTGGTAGGATACAGATAATATAAAATTTACCACCTTCAACATTTTTGAATGTTAGAAATGTCCAGCTCAGTGATATGAAATACATTTAATACCATGCCACCACCCCCACAGTCATCTCTAAATGTTTTTCATCAGCCCAAGTAAAACTCAGCTCTCATCAAATCAACAAGTTTCTCATTCTCATTCTCTGCCCAGTCTCTAGAAATCACTATTTTAGTTTCTATTTTATAGTGAAATAAGTAGAATCATATAAGATCATATAAGTAGGATCATATAGGACATAGTGCACGTAAATAGAATGATATAGACTCCTTTTGTAACTGATTTATTTCCCTTAGATAAGTTCTCGTGGTTCATTCATGCTGCAGTACAGGTCAGAATTGTGTTTCCTTCTCAAGGCCAAATAATATTCCCCTTATGAGGAAACTTGTTTTTCTCCACTCATCTGTTGTAGGTATTGGGTTGCTTCCACATGTTGGCTATTGTGGATAATATATGGCTATAAACATTAGAATAAAAAATCTCTTTCAATTGTTTTGCATATTTATAGAAATGGGAGTCCCAGATCATATGGTCATTCAATTTTTAATTTTTTGAGGGACCACTACACTGGTTTCTGCAGTGGTAGCACCATTCTACATGCCACCAACAATGCAGAGATATTCTAATTTCTCCATATTGTTGCCAATACTTGTTTTTTTTGTCATATGTGTGAGTTTTTCTTAAACCACATTTTTTTTTCTGGCTCGTTTTCACACAGGCTTCCCGTTGTTTCTCTCTAGCTGTGGGGACTGGCCTTTTTCCCAGGTGTAGCACCTTGGCTTGAGGAAGCTGTGAGAACTGATGAGTGCCTTTTGAAGGAGGTATTTGGCGTCTGCAATGGAAGAAGCTTTGTGCCTGAGGAGCATGGGAAACATTCCTTTTGCTGGCTAAGGACTAAAGTTGTCATGCAAACAAACGATGGATGGACCTGAGGAAAGAGACTGTCCTTCTATTGGTGTGTCCTCTCAGCTGATGGATGCAGTGATCAGGATGGAAAAATACCTCAGTAATGCTCACTGATTGCTGGAAATGAAGCAGCCTGTGTGGTAAAAGAATCCCTTTTGCCTTGTGTGCTAGGAAGAAAATTCGTTGAGAGATGTTGGCATTTGCCTAACAGGAACAAGATGACTCTTCCAGAGCATTCTGTCTTTACCAGATGGCCAACTTTAGAGATTATTTTCAATGCTAATGTTTCCTTGAGTGATTTTGTGAAATTCCTTCCCCTATGAGGCTAGTAGTAGAATCAAGTTATGTTTTCAAGATGTTGCTACTTAAGAGAAAGTCCTTTCTAAGAAGTATAAGAAGGGTATTTTATTCTGTAACCTGTTAGGATTGGTCCTGAGGGGGCTGGTGGAGTCAGGGAGCAAGGGCAAAGTCATAGAAAGAATGAAGAGGACACTGAGGGCATGAAGGGAATTAATTTCTGCCTAAATAGAGAGCAGATAAAACTTCCAGGAGCCTTAATACATGGGACCCCCTTTGAGGTTTCTGTTGGGTCTTAGTGGCAGCCATGTGCCTACATGTATATAGTGTATATGTACACAGTGAGGGTACAACTATGTATCCTCATAGATAGAGAGAAAGAACATAAGGAAATCACCAAGCATTGAAGCAGATCATATAAAAAGTCTGGACAGATTTTCTTGCCTGAATTTAAAGCTGGATTTAGAGAGCAGATTAAAAATTGCTGTCCTTCGCCACGTGAATATTTGGGAGGGAACTATCATTCGTTCTATGGAAATGCTATGAATAATTTAGTGTGTCTTTCTTGCTCTTCCTGGAGATGGGGTGATCAGTGTTGATCATGAAACTCCCATGGAGCAGGGTGGCATGGACCTGCTTCCTTGATTCAAAGCTAGTATGTGTTTCTGCAAGAAAATGTTACGCGCTAGCATGGTTACTTGGCAGCTATCAAAGTGGCTCCTGGCAGTAGCAGCTGAACAAGTCTGGCTTTCTCCTCCAGGACTGTCTTAATTCGGGTTCCTGGTAAGTAGATGAAGAACAGCTCAGAACTTTGGAGGGAACTTGTCTTTGTGACATGAAGATTGACTTGGATGGTCCCGTTGAAGACTGTTCAATTTTACCATCCAAACAGGCCTCTTTCTATGGTACTCAGGAGATTTAATAATGGGGGAGAAATGCTTGCTTTATAATGCTTGCTTTGTAAGTGAAATAAAGCAGGCTGCAAAGTTATGTATACAGTGAGGATACAACTATGTAAACAGAGATGGAGAGAGAGAGAACATAAGGAACTCACCAAAATGTTAATATGTGCTTTGCTTTAAGAGACAAGATGGATAATCTCTATATTCTGTATTTTCTTGATAATGCCCAGGCAGGATTTATAACTTTTACAATCATAAAAAAATAAACTTTATATTAAAATATTCGGGATTTCAAGATCATAAAGTTCCCTCTATTTTTAAGAATATCTGATAAAAGAAATCCTTGTTATTCTAACAACCAGCAACTGCTAGTTTAATTAATTTTTTTTAGTGACTAGGCCTCACTATGTTGCCCAGGGTTGTCTCAAACCCATGAACTCAAGTGATCCCCAGTCTCAGCCTCCCAGGTAACTGGGATTAGAGGCATGTGCCACGACGCCTGGTCTATCTTGATTAATTCTTATTGTCCTGCTATTATGAGATAAGTATTGGACAGAAATCAATGAGAGTGATTCTCAGTTGGGTAATCAGTGGATGAAATGGTCAGAGAAATGAAAACCAAACAGAAACTATGTGAAAATTAAAATTAAAATCCCATAAACTACATCAGAAGTGAATTAGCTCTTAGGGAGATGTTAAGAAATATCTTGGGTAATATTAAGACAGTTTGCAAATGTTTTTCAAGCACAGTTCTGTTTAGCAACCAGGAATGATGATTAGGGCAAAGGGGAGAGAAATGTGGAGCCAGGGATCAGTGGTCGCTCACAGGGTAAGCTGAGGGGGAGCCTGCTCCTCACCTACACCCGTGCAGTGGAAACGTGTTGTCCAGCTCTGACAGAGGTGTCATGGCGTGGTGCCTGACTTCACCACTGAAAAATGAACAATTTCAGTAAAATTTAGTGCAACCTCCCCTTCTATCTAGTTCCAAAATACTTTCATCTCTCCAAAGGGAACCACAGTGTCCATTCAGCAGTCGCTACCATTCCCACTTCCTACTATCTCCTGGCAACCATTAAACTGCTTTCTGAATCTGTGTAACTATTTCTTCTGGGTATTTCAAGTAAATGGGATCACACAGTATATGACCTTCTGTGTCTGACTTCTTTCACTTAGTATAATTGTTCAGGCTTCATCTATGGGGTAATATGTATCAGTATTTCATTCCTTTTTAATGGCTAAATGATATCCCATTGTATATCTAAGTTTCAGTTCATGATTTCTTTGACAGCTCAGATGCCATAAAAATGCCATCTGCTTCTGATCCAATTGGGTCTCATTAGTGTTGTGAGGCTGCAGAACTCTTGCCTCGACCTGGGCCTCGGCTCTGCCTCATCACCTTTCTTTCCTGCCTCTTGTCTCCCTGGGGTGAACTGTGGCTGCCTCAAGTGTCTCGGGAACACATGGTAGGGAGGCCACATCCTGCATCTCTGTCCCAGGCACCTCTGGCCTTAGTCCCTCAAATACCATCTCAACCTCATCTCTTGCTTTTTGGGATCTATAAAAAAATTAACTTTCTGGACTTTATAAGACCTTGAGTTTCTGCAGTCTCCATTTCTTTCCTAATAATGACAATTCCAGGCAGTCTTGACTGTAAAACAGAGCAGCAGCTGATAAACTAGGGGCAGAGCCCTTGGTTAATTAAATCATGGCTGTTATGTTATAAGAAAAATGGCACTTCAGGGTCAAGGGCACACAGTAATAACAACAACAACAAGAACAGCCACACTGAGGAAGACTCTTCTGTGTACAGCATGGCTGGTTACCCCTGGGAGAGGTGTCCTCATTATTAAGTCTTTTACATGGTAGAAGCGATGGAGACGGGGGGAGGGGGGGTGGAGCCCAGCAGCTCCACTCTCTTTCCCTGCTAAGAAGTCTTGGTTGGGAAGTATTTTACATTCGCTGTCAGTACACTTACTGTTCCTTGAATCAGCCGGCGACAAGCATTTCTGGTCACTGCGGGAATGCTCATGTGGATAGGGTGGGAATTTCCTTCTAGGACTTCTCAGTCCTGTGGGAGGGAAGAGGATTGGGTGAAATATGAAAGCCAGAAGGGAGAAAGGACATCAGTTGGCAACCTCACTCTGGGGTGCACTCAGTCCCTTCCCTGACTCAAGTCCTCTGTGTGCCGACAGTGTCCTCCATGTGTGATTGTGCCTTCCAGCTGATGGGTGTTAGGGACTGTGGATCTGCTCTTTCCCAGCAACATAAACTGAATCCTATGGAAGGGCATTGGTGATTCATCCCAGACCAAAGTCCTGATAGATAAGCTACTTGCCAAGTATGATCTCTTTCCCCTGTCCTACTTAATTCAAAACCCCATTATATTTCAGGCGACAATACATCCAGTGAAATACCTACATTTCTTGAAATTACAGAGTTACAAGAGACCACGTGGCTTGGTTCTATGTGTAGAATTGTTATGTAGAACTCTGGGGCTTCCCTCACTTCCTCCTGCAGTGAGTATGGAGAATATAGACTTGCTGTCTAGAGTTTCAGCTTGTCCTGGACTATGAGATCATTTTCAGGTTGGAAGCCCTGCTCTAGATGGTCTATCTGAAAGACAAGAGCCCAGGTTCCCAGTGATTCTTTGGGGGTTGCCACCGCTGTCCAGGCCAGGTTGCTTTTACATGAGAAAAACTCAAGTCATGACTTAAATTGTTACTTGCAGCCAGACTAAATCCTAGTTGATATATTTGCTTGCCCATGTGGTTGGTCGTTGAGAGTGGGAAGTACACGAGGATAACAGAACCACCAGGACCAAAAGAAGGGGATGGGAAAGGGAGAGTTGCCAGGAAAGGGTACTGCTAGAAAAAGAGCGCATCTGCTGGAAAGACATGCCATTCGCTGGGAGGCGACAGAGTCCAGCCCTCTGCTAACAGCCCCTGCCTTGATATTTAACCCACACCAAAATGTTGTGACCAGACATTCTTATGGCCAATTTGCAAATGAGAGAGCAAAAGCTTAGGAAGATCACCTTCCCTAGGACACTTAGCTGGGAGCCATGCTCCGATATGGTTCTGTCCGAATCAGGGATAATCCCCTGTGCTTTACATGGACCCCAAGAAGTGCAGATGTGAAAGTTGGAGAATGACATTATCAGATCTGTGGCTTAGTCTCATCCCAAAAGTGAAAGAAGTAGGTTAGAGAAGGGGGGGAAGGGCAGGAAGATACTGGAAGATCCCATATGACAAGGGAGGATGGTGGCCAGGCAGTGCTTATGAGCTTGAGTGGATAACCTGGGACCAAAATGCTTTCACAGGGAACTCCTCAAGCCCTCACAGAGGTTGGCTCCTGTTTGATATGAGGTTTGATATGAGGCTCCTGTTTGATGTGAGGTTTGACTCAAGTTTCTCTTACAAGCAACTGCAGATGAATATGCTTTCTTAAGGTCATGTTTGGCTACATTTAATAACCCATCAGGGACCATCAAGAAATGTGCTGATTTTTTTTAAGTAACTAAAGTTTTTTCATTATGAGCTTTGGAAGCTTCTCTGATTACTTGAGCTGTATGCATCCCTGTGATGTGAAATGAAAATTAAGAAGCCAGTAGTGCTGTTAAAAAAATGACTCAGCTCCAAATCAAGATACTACAAAGAGGAGCAGGCTCCAGATGATGTCTTGGCAATAGGCATCAGACCAAAGAATTATTTAGACACTGAAGGCTTTGTTTGGTTTAGCTTCACCAGCTAACAAGCCTAAGAAACTTCCCAAATCATTCAAAATGATGAGGCCCATCATCTGCCATTGTTTACAATGGAAAGAAACCATTTATAAGCTCTTCCTGTTAGCCAAGAAGAGAATTATAACTGCGCTGGCTCTTCAGAGTAGTTTGCTTTACGTTTTTCTTGTTAATATTTCAAAATTTTAATGTCTTCACCAAACTGGAGACAGTTGGCACAAACAGTCCCCTCAGATATTGATACTGTGTCTGCCAGAATGGAACTGTGTCAGCACACAGGGCCACAGACCACGCTGGCTCCCCAGCAGCCCTTTCACTCTGTGCTGGCACCTTCTCCTCTGGGGCACCACTTTTCTTGAATTTCTTCTCTCCTCGGTGACTGAGGGTACCAGCCTCCTTTGTATCTCTCATGTTATTTTTATCAAAGAGGCCAGATCTTCAATGGCATCTTTAGGACATTAGCTCTCAGACCTGCCACTAATATTGAACTTTTACCAGAATTCCTGGCCTATTCAGCACCTGCATCTGGGTATCTGTTAGGCAAATCCAAGACAGACACCACAAATTGCCCCACCCTAACTGCCTCTTTTCTCAACCCTTCCATCCCAGTAAATGGCCCTGCTCAGTTGGTTAAATCAAAAGTCTAAGAGTTATCCATTGTCAATGTGTACCACAACTACCCCCAACCAGAATCCATTCATCAACTTGACCTCCAAAACATGACTTTAATGCAGTCTTCATTTCTCCATCTCTGCTACCATCATAAGACTCCCAACAGAATGTGCAGGTCTTCCTGTTTCCACTTGGTCCGACAAGAGTTCTCTACACTCAGAGTTATCTTCGGAAACTCAGATCAGATCAAGTCACTCTTCTGTTTCAAACCCCTGGGTGCCTCCTGAGTGCCTTCTGTACACAGCAGTTGGAGCTCCCTTTTTTGCCACCTCCCCATCTGCACGACACCAAGGCTGGCCATCTCTCAGGTCCTGTGACAGCCAAGCTGCTTTAGGCTGTGGGGGCTTTGGCATAATTGGCTCTCTGTGTCAGAAGGCTATCATTTGGCTCTAAGTCATCATCCACATCCAGTGCAGATGGCACCTCTCCAGAGCGGCCTACCTAGATGTCCCTCCCATCTCAAGTAGTTCCCTCTGAGCTATGCTAAATTTTTGCATAGTCTATGTCCTAAGCTGACATTTAACTTTCTGTCTCATCTTACCAGGATGAAGCCTTGTGAGAATACAACTTTCTCATCTTTTTTCTACGATGCCCCCTGGACCCTTGTTGGTACTTGGCATCTAGAAAGCATTCATCTAATATTTGCTGAATTCTGAACTTCCCACATTTTGCCACATGTACTCTGATGTCTTCTTCATTATAGTCTTCTTTGTTATGCATATTCATTCACAGCACTGAGTTCTAAAAGATGATGCATATTTAGGATGTGATTCATTCATTTAAAATTCTAAACCTTTGACTGTATCCTGTGACTCAAATACTCAAATACTGTAATGATGGGAAAACTTTCAAATAACCAACCACACATAGTTGGCATTTGACCAAGACAATGGCATTTATGTATAATAGATAATACCCAGAGACAGATGTGTACTTGTAGACACTTGGTAGCTTTCATTAACTTTTCATTCTCATGTAGTCCCATGTGTTTGGAACTATAGCTGTTTCCATTTGGCAGATGGGCTAAGCATATTCATTTTTTAATGCCATGTACAAACTACCACAAATTGTGTGACTTAAAGCAACTCCCACATACTAGTCCACAGTCCTGCCAGTGAGAACTCTGGGTGGAATTCACTAATTTCTCTGGGCAAGATCTCCCCTCTAAAATCAGGGTATTAATTGAGCTTCATTCATTTATTTAAAATGAGCACCTCAAGCTCCAGTTCCTCATTTCCTTGCTGCCTGTCAGATGGGGGTGGTTTTCAGCCCTTAAAGGCTGCTCTCCTTCCTGAACATGTGACCCCCCCCCCCTCCTGCTGAGTGTTTCTAACTTCCTCTTCTGCCCACAGCTAGAGAAAACCTTGCTTTTATGGTGCTCACCTGATGGGGTCAAGCCCACCATGTTCTCCCCCATTTTAAGGTCAATGGTCTTGGCCTTAATTCTGTCTACAAAATCCTTTCCCAGAATTGCTTAGATTAGCATTCAGGTGAGTAGTCAGGAAGAAGAGTATCTCTATTGTGCAAATAATAATTAGGTCCATATTATAATTCATGCTCACAAGTGATTTTAATTAGAAAACTAATAGACATGGCAAGTGTTTTGTTTTCTTTCTAAATTTGTTTTAACCATTTGATGATGACAGGAATCACTTAACAGCACTGATGTCAGTTTAACTCTAAACTGGTGCTTGTGAAGGTGAATGATGAGGTGCCAGAATTGACTTTGTGCAGCTGTGGGACACAATTCACTGCCTGAATCTCCCCCGGCTGTGAGGATAGAAGCACCCCCATTCTCACTGCAAGGACCAGAGAGATGTGAGAATGATTTATTTGAGCTGATGTTCCAAGAGATATGTGTCTGCGCTATTCTGAGGAAGACAACTATATCCGCACAACAACATGACATTTCTCTCCTTGCAACAGCCCATGCACCACATTTCCTGAAACACAGACTGAGGCTTGGGGTCCAAAGTACCATGTCCAGAACACCTAGTGGGTGTCCTCCCCATGAAACTTGGGCCCCTGTTTCTTGGAGAGCTGGCAGAGTTGCTGGCTTTTGACAGCAGTCATAACATAGTAACTTTGAGTCTATGTTAACGTGCAGTTTGGAGAGTTCCCTGAGACGTACAAATTTGTACGCTGTAAAGTGGTCTTTCCACCTGTATACAAGGACAAAACAAACTCTTTGTATAAAAGAATTTTATAGAATTAGAGTGCATAGAGAGAGAAGAAAGGATAATAGTTCCCCAATAAAATACCCAAAGTTACCCATCCCCTTGTGGATAAATGTCCAGCCAAACAGGGCTGGCCTGAGGTGGGCTGGTGAGTCCTGGAAACTTGCTGCAAGTCCAAGGCTCCTTCTGGTGAGGAACCACATGAAAAGGGTTCTGAAGCAGGTCCAGAAAGCTGAGTAAAGGAACAAAATCAAAGTACAAATTGGCTAACTGTTGCCATTGTCAGCCTCCCCGTGTGTCCCTCCGGGGGTCTCTACATGTCTCTCTACAAGTCTCCACCAAGTTCCCAAGTTCCTGGTACAAATTCAAAGTTGAGAAGAAAGCATGTCCTTCTCCATGTGTCTCTAGAGCTCCCCTGCCTTCTGTGTTACACAGCTTCACCTAGCTTGATAGAGGGCTAGTTCTACCCCCTAACTCCCAGTAGCTAGTCCTAGGTGGCTGCCTGTAAATAGGGTGGGAACTTGTTACCACCCCTTTTATGGAGATGTTTCTCTTATCAATCCTTCTTATTTTAATTCACTTGAGGAATAGATGTAAACTTCAGAATATGTACTCTTTGAGACTGTTTACTAATTTGTCAGATGTCACGTCACACCGTGGTGTGAGTTAACACAAATTATAAAGTTTAGAACAATAGTAAATCTTTCCAATCATCTGGCCGAGCTTACATGTTCAGACACTTTAATGAGTCCAGAATTAGCACAAATGATCTTTTTGCACAAAATATTATGTCTTGCCTACTTTTAATACTCTTTTTGGGGAGCTATCTGTACTTTCATGAGACTCTCAAGGGGATCTTTATGAACCCAAAATTAAGAACAGCTAATATAACATCACCCCTATCAAATGCAGAAACAAGTGCCTCCATGGGAGTCCCAAACAGGTGGCTTTTTTGCTCCTGCAGGAAA
The DNA here is from genome assembly GCA_004024945.1 of Uropsilus gracilis. NCBI lineage: Eukaryota > Metazoa > Chordata > Mammalia > Eulipotyphla > Talpidae > Uropsilus > Uropsilus gracilis. Next base: position 199,904 of record PVHY01000696.1, read on the forward strand.
ACACCAGAGATTAGAGTAGTCGAAGTGCTTGGTGGTAGGTGACTGCTGGAGTGTGTCACCTGGTTGTGACAGCTATCTGTGCATCTCTTCCCAATTTGCTGTCAGGAACTTCATGCTGGTAGCTTAAAATTGGCAAAGAAGGAAGTTTGCATCAGAGAAATCAGTAAACACCACACATCAGAGTTTGTTTTATTCATATGTATTTGGAGAGTGATTGTTGAGTAATGACCAGGTGGGTAGAAGATGGAAAGAGCCAGAGGAAGGGAAGCCCAGAGTTTGAGGATGACAAGTATGCAGTACTTGTGGGATCAGAAGAACAACCACAGGTGACAATCCAGGAGAAGAACCCTGCAGACTTGGATGTGGGATCTGTAAATGAGCTCAAAGGAAGGAAATCAAGATTGAGGTTTTTTTTTTATCTCCTATAGATACATCAAGATATAAAGACTGTACATGAAAACCTAAGCAAATAGAGAGACATACCATACCATGTTCAGAGATGGGAAGATTTGATCAGGTAAAGATGTTAATTCTCCCCAAATTAACTTACGTGTTTAGAGCAAGTCCTCTAAAAATCCCAGCAGGATTTTTTGGTTAATAAAGAGGCACTTATTCTGAAATGTACAATATATATAAAAAAGTATGATTAACTAAAAAAATAATTGAATAGGAGGAGTTAATTTGGAGGAATTACACTACCTGCAATAGAAGCTGATCATATAGTTATAATTATCAACACTATGTAGTACTGGAGACACATAAACAGAACAAAAACAGAAAAAAAGTCTAAAGATATCCACAAAAAATGACCAGTGACAAAAAATGACAAAAAATTTCTACAAAATTCCTTAGTTAATTCAATGGAGAGTGAATAGTTTTTCCAACAAATGGAACAATTGAACATTCATAGGCAAAGAAAATGAATTTGGTTCAAATCAAACTTAAACTTTATAAAAATTGTCTTAAAATTGGATAAAGATCTAAATACAAAGCACTTAAGTTAAAAACTTTAAAAGGAAGTAGGAAAAGATCTCTATCACCTAGATTTTACTTAGACATTATCTGGGCAAAGATTTTTTGCATATGAAATCAAAAGTACAAGCATTAAATGAAGAACTTGATCAATTGGGCATCATCAAAATAAAGATTTTACTCACTTAAACATGCTGTTATAGAGGATAAAAAGACAATCCACAGACTGGAACCAATATTTACAAATCACATATCTGATTTTAAGAGTTGCATCCAAAATGCATAAAGGAGGTTCTAAACTCAACAATCAGAAAACAATTCAATGAAAAAGTGGACAGAAGACTTGAGTAATCATTTCTCCAATAGAGATGCAGATGACAAATGAACACATGAAAAGATGCTCCTCCTTAGTCATTAGGCTAGTACAAATTAAAGCCAAGAGAAGATATCACCACACACCCATTAGAACAGCCAAGATAGAAAACACGATGAAAATCACCATACTGCCAGGGGAAGGAGTAACTGGCCTCCAAGATGTGTGCTGGTGGAAATGCAGAGTGGATGATGGTCACTCTGAATGATAGTCTGGCAGTAGCTTCTGTGTAGTTCTGACCCAGCAATCCCACTGCCAGGTACTGATCTCAGATAGCTGCAAACCTGTGCAAAAGCCTGTACACAGCTGTACAACAGCTTAATTTGTTCCTTATAGGTGAATGGATTACCAACTTGTGGTATATTCATTACCATAATCATGAAATAGTACTTGAAATAAAAAAGGAATAAATATTGATATGCATAACACTGGAACTTAAATGTGTTCCTGTGTACCTGTGAATGTATGTGCATGTGCACGTGTGTGCACTGGGGGTATTTTGAAGCACAGTGGGACCTCTATATTCCAGCTCTTGCCCAACCTTAAAGTCAATCCATAGGGCCCAACACTTTGGAGAGACACACTCCATCTCATTGATGTGTTCACACCAATCTGCCCTTTGGGGAAGCGGCCTTGCTCCATCATCTAACCTATGTCACTGCAAGGCATTTCTCTTGCATTTTTCTCCCTTTCTTACTAATAAATTATTTTTTCCCCACTTCCACAAATACTGCCTCCTCCGTCCCTGTAATGCATTCCTATTACTGCCTCCTCCGTCCCTGTAATGCATTCCTATTACTGTAGTGAAAAACACCACCCCTCCAGAGAAAGACTACACTTGTGTATTATTGATCATTGTATCTTAAAAACTGATGCCACTTCTCTTATTACAAGTGATGGCACATGGAATGGAACATAGGCTGCCCCTCCTCCCATGCTGAGTCCAACCACTCTCCCTCACCAAGCAAGCCTTCCACTGGAACCAAATTCCCTCTGGTTCTCTCCTGTATCATCAGTCTTTTCACTAAATCATTTCTATCAGTAAACTTAAGAGGAGCTATTGTTTCATCTTAACGGAAAATGAAAATTTCTCTGGGCCCTGTTTTCTCATATTTCTAACCCTACTTCTAGAAAGCAGCATCCCTTTTCACTGTCTTCCATCTACCCCCTCTTTTTCTCTCCTGAGTTCATTCAGATCTCTGTCCACACCACTCCCCAACAAAGCTCTCCATGCAAGCACACTCTTGGGTCCATCTCTCTTGACTTCTCAGTCACCATTAGATCAGTGATCATACTTCCCTCTTATGTACCTTCTTCACTCACCTTCCCAGGTGCTACACTTTTGACATCCTCCCACCTTGCCACCTCTTACTTTTCCCCAGGCCCTCCTCCCTTTCTGTTCTCCTCACCCCCTCACTGCTTAAAACTTCATGGTCCCAGGACTCAATTCTTGCTTTTACTCCCACCCACCCCCATTCCTTCATCAAGCTTTATGGCTTTACAAGCTTCTTCTCTTTCAGCTGTGATAGCCTCCATTGTAAGTGCATCAATAAGTTGAATCTGTCAAGGAACTAAAGCATGGCTGATCAGATGCTTATATTCCATCATTCCTATCTCAAATGTTCTGAGTCTCTGACATGCCCAGGAGTGAGTTGTGATTCTTCTCTTTCCCAAACCCCCTGTGGGGAAACAAGGTTCAGATTCCTCTAGATTCCTTCCTCTCACCTTTTTGCATCACCAGTCTATGGGATCTTGGTATGGTCTTGGAGAGAGACCACCTGGGACCACCTTATATGGTTGTCTAGATTATGGCCTGTGTGAGTTCTCTCTGGGGTTGTGCTGTGTACAACCTGAACAACTACCTGCTGTTGCCTGACTTCACCTATTCAGATTTCTCCTCCTTCCCTCCCTCCCTTCCTTCCTTCCTTCCTTCCTTCCTTCCTTCCTTCCTTCCTTCCTTCCTTC
>PVHY01000697.1:0-54810 GCA_004024945.1 Uropsilus gracilis
CCCACCCCCCGGTCTGTTCATCTCTTCTTTCACTGCCAGTTGTTGTTCACATTTTAGTTCCTTGGGTTCTTCCTCTTCTTCCCTGGAGCAATGTCTTTTTGTCTGGTGTGAACCTGGTTTCCTGGGACACAGTGGCCTGTGCTTAGTTTTCCAAGTGTATTTTTGCTGTGGGCCACCAGCTCACACTAGATTATGTCCTTTCAATGCTTCCTCCTTCTTATGGTGGCTGCTCCAACTCTGTCATATTTTGCTCCTTTTTTGTTTTTTTTTTTGGTAGTTCTGGTTGTTGGCATTGGGAGTGTTTCTCCCAGATGATGTTTGTGCACAAAGTTTCCTGATCAGGATAGGCATTGGCGGAGGGTTGGTCTGGTTCGTCAGTGGGGCCACTGCCCGTCTCTGTGGCTTTCCTCACCCCATAAAGTGGGAGGGTGCTTTGCTTGTACTGAAGGCATCTCTGAACCAGAAATTCTGTTCCCATCTGAGTAGTCCCCAGTGGTTGTATATCTGAGGTAGTTTGTCTCTAGGGTTAGTCTTACATCCCTGCGTCCCATGGATCTGACATCCTCATTGTTCAGATATACTTCTTTGTTTCTTACCTCCATATTTGTGTGTATCTGCCTCTAAATTGCTGATTTAATTGTTTCTGGTGAGGATTGACTGGATTTGGAGAAGACCAGTGGAAGTGACCCCTCCCACCCCCTACCCTCCACCAACCCCCACCCCTTCGCCACCATCAGCCCACGCATCCAGTAGGGAGCTAGGATCTGGTGCTGGCTGCATGGCGGAGCCAGGCAGGTGGACGGTGTTAACCCCACCTCGTGTACCGTGGCCTGGGGGTGTCCTTAGCCATTCCCCCGCTTCCCTGGGATGCGAAGGGGTCTCTCCCTACCTCGTGCTTCCCGAAACCCAAAAGGACAGAGGACGTGTGTACAGGAACCTGATGCTCAGCTGTGTGTTGTGTTTGTCTTAAAAAAGTACATATAAAAATAAAATTTGTGACACATCTGCATTAGAATAAGATTTTCATTATGAAATATTACTTCACATACCAAAGCTATTTGTTTCAGATTCTCTTACGAAGCAATTTGAAATATTTTTTCAATAGCTGAAAAATGGTTTCAGGGCAAGCCAAGAAACAGGCTTGAGCTAAGATACTGGGTAGTGGTGAGAATTCTGAAATATTATATTTTCAAGTAAAAGTTCTCACAATTAAAGGTATAACTTGAAAGTGACAGATAAGGGACAGATTCAAATGAAATGACTAAAGTAATAGATTAAAAGAAAGTAAAAAGTAATCCATAAGTTCATACTGATAAGAGAGAGTAAATAAGAAGATAGGATGAAGGAAAAGAAAGAGAAAATGAGAAAATAAAACTAGTACTCTCTAATTTAGAGAATGATAATCAGAAAATCATTACTTCACAATGATCCTAAGCAGTAGTCATCTTAAGCAAGAATCATAAATGGATGCTAAATCAAGATGAGGAAGGGAGCTGCGTGAGAAACAGGATGCCTACAAAATCTCAAATCATCTTCCAAAAATTATTAATTACTAAAGGGAAAACAGTATTAAAGCAGTAGAGGATGCAAACCAAATCTTGACAAGTGGTCAAAATTCACATACCCGAGAAAGGTAGATAGGCATCTTGTGCTGCCAGAAATGGTTCCATGAAAAAAAACAACATCTGTTATGTATTATTCCAGCCCAAAATGCCTAAACTAAATGCAATCTCAAGGAGACTTTCAAAAAATCCAAACTGAGTAACATTCTATGAAGTAAGTGGCCTGAATTCATTGATTAAGTTTTTGCTATCATAACAAACAAGTAAAACCAAGAAAAGACTGAGAAACAATTTTAGATTGAGGAAATAAATAGAAACGAGAATCACAAAATGTGGGCTCCTGATTGGGAAAAATTGCTAGGGAACATAACAGTAACAAGCTGAAATATGTGGATTATCAAGAGTAAATTTAAAAATGCACTAATGTTAAATGTTCTACACTTGAGAGTTGTATTAGGGTTCTCACTGTTCTTAGAAAATACACTTTGAACTATTGTCAAGTGGTTTTTGATGTAGGGGAAAAACAACACAAGTAACTGACTGGCGTCCTCAGAGTGCACATAATGGGAAAAATCCCCCTTTTTTGCTTTGTATCTCGCTGAATGATGGCTATTGACTATATGAGGTAATCATACCCAGAGCTGCCAGTTTATGGCCTCCAATTTTAAATATCATTTAGCTTACCTGAAACAGCTAAAAAAATAAAAACCCCACCTAACTGTAGTGGAAATAGCTAGCATCAATGAAAATAAAAACCATTATGCCTTCACCTCAAGGTTAAGTCTATGTTCTAATGCCCAGGTGTGTAGTCTTCCTCAACATTAATTTTTAAGAGGATGAAAGGAGCAAATATCAAAACAAGGCAGATTTGTAAGAATTTCACTATATAGAGTCAAATACTTGAGGTTTGTCAAGAATTCTGAGAGTTAGATTATCCTCTTACCCAGCTTCCCCCCTTTTATCACCAAACAAGAACAATGGTCTGTCTGGTATTTTGGAGAGTAGAAGGCTATACCCATGTGTTAATTTTCCAGATAACACTTTTAATTAACTTTTTAACTGTAATTTTTTTCCTTAAGATGATACTTCAGGCACCTTTACTCATCTCTCTTCATCATGCTTTAGTTAATAATATTTGGGTTTTATCTGCCAGTGCCATGAACATAGACTCTATATTCATTTTGATGATAGAATATTGTTAAATGGCAGGAGTGTTTGGCAAGAAAAAGCATGTGAGTCTCATGAGATAAATGCAGATGGATTATCAGAAACATACTATGTGTTCATTTATAGTTACAGGACTTGAGCTCATGAAAATGAGTTAAATTATATCAACTCCAAGATCCTTCCAGATAAAATAATCAGGAGTTAAACTGTTTCCCTCCTCTACTTGAGACTGGAGAAAATATAACCATTCACTTGTCCCTGTGATTTTTACTGTCCTATTCACTAGAAGAAAGGTTAAGCATGAACCCCAACAGAGGTATATTAATTGGTATAGATATTTGACTATTGTTTCACTAATAGACATATTAGAAAAAAGAAAAGAAACTTTTAAAAAGGAGATTAAAAGATAAATTAAAAAGAGGGTTTTATTGCTTTCTGCCCACTGTGCCTTGGATAGTTGGATCACTTGGATACAGACCTTGGAAAAAAATGTGATTTCTTTTATTTGTAATTTGAGAAAATTAACATTTACATTCTCTCCACAGTTTATCCTCTTAACTATCCTTCCCACTGTTCTTGCTAAACCCTCGAAATTTCTGCCACCTAGCATTTACCACCAGTCTCTGCACAAGTCACGCATTTTCACACCTCCTCCTCTGTGTTCCTGTGTTCTCTTATTTTTTTGTAGTTAGAGGAAAAACAAACATCACACATAGTCTACCTAGTCTTTAAGACCTTGACCCAAAGTCACCTCTTTTGTGAGTTCTTCTTTCTCCCATCACAACTTTGCCCTTCTCTCAGATGATATGATGACATGATCACAGTACAGTAGAATTTGCCAAAGTAGTTTGTGTAAATTATATTATCTACTTAAAATAAACAAACTTGTGAACTCCTTCATAAATCATTGGTCTGTGAAGGCCAAAACAGTCTTATTTTTACCTTTACCTGATGCCTGGCACTGTGTACCTTTAAAAACTCAATAAAAGTTTATGGAACTTCCTTTTCTTCAGGAAGTTGTACCATACAGTTGACTCCACCTTGCAAAAGATCATGTGTTCTAGTTATGCAATGAAGATAAAAAGTAAAATTAATACACAGATATTGTATGTACATAAAAGACTTTTTAAAAATAACATATGAGTATAACTCTTACTTTCTTCTTTTAGTTTCATCTTCTAAAGTGTTATCCCTAAGACTATTATTCTTATGAGATATGAAATGGAAAAAAGAAAATATGGTAATTTAATAGATAAACATGTCTGCTTCACTGAATATTTAAATGTTTCCCCTAATAATCACACATTTCATGAATAAAGTATGACCAATTTTAACTTTTCTGATTCATGACAAGTGTGACTGCATATCTCATGGTAATGTGAGGGAACTAGATTACTCCCAGGAAGGGGGTGCTGAGTCAGAACCACAAAGTTACTGGTTCAGCAAAAGACCGCACAGCCATCAGCACTTAAAAAACCCAAAGTCTGGAAAGTAATGGATGATGTCAAGGAAATCTAATGCAAGGAGAGAGATAGTTATTGCCTTTGTGGCTACGAATTTTGACTTGCTATATGCTAAGTAATCCTGGGTCCCTTCAGAGGTTAATATAGGTGCTTGTTCATTAACTGGATACTAAGCTAATGGTAAAAATAACATGAATTACTTTGAGAGCAGTAGGAGATCCTCAACTAGGGGGCTGATTGCATGATTTTTGTGTGAAATGCACTTTTTGTGTGTGCTGTGCTTTTTCAAAATCACTCTTGGGACATCAAATAGTTTATTAGAACTTTAAACATTCATGTAAGATCTCCAGAAACTTTTTGGCAGAAATACTTAAGCCCAAGAATCAATCCAAACTTAGTTTATTTCCATAAACAGAAAAGGTTGAGTTACGTAGTTTGTAAGTTCCAAGATGAATAAATGAATAAATAAGGCATTATTATATAAAGGACATAGATCAACTCTCTACCTGTCAAATATGGGTCCTCCCAAGTCACCAGTTCTTCAAAAAAAACAAAAAAAACAAGTTCCTAATTACACAGGCAACTGTAAGCTCCTATTCATATTGAAAGCTCATGTGACTATTCTAATATATTTGATTCAATATATTATTTTTTTTAAAGTCCTGAAACAGCAAAACTACTGATATGACTGATTCTAAGAAACTCTTCTTTATATAATATATTCACTTATTTTTCTTAAAAATGACAAGAATAGAAAAAAATAAGGATAGTGCAGGCCTCAAAATTCAACAAATGGATAAGCTACTCTAAAAATTCAGCTGAAGGAAATATAATTAAGGATGTTTTTTTTAAATTTTTGTCTCAAAATAGAATGGCAGATCTACAACAGCTGCACCCTATATATGGTTCTGATAATTTTTCTTGAAATAGACATTAACTATTAAGTTATAACACTTGAAAAATTCAGTTAAGCATGTTCTCTAAAGTAAAAAAAAATCAGTCTGGTTTCAACAAGATTTGATTTAGTGAGCTACTTTAAGAACAGAAAATAAAAACAACACACAAAAATTCTATGATATATAACTGACCTCCTAAAACCTAAACTATGAAGAAATTGGAACATTTTGTCCAATTTTTCTGTCCCGACATCTCATTTGTGATGTGGAGAGGGCTTTACAAACACAAGGTTGATATATAATCAGTCAAGATCTCAAAGGGCAGCTATTTCTTACTCTGTTTTGGTTGGGACTTTGATCTTATCTCTTCTGCTTGTTCCAAAACCAAACTCCTGTTCCCCCAACAGTTAGTCTATGTTGGGAGCCAGGGAGAGCAACAATACTCTTGTAACTGGATAGCGCCTGATTGGGGAGCTGGTTGTGGGAATGGGAGAAAGACTAAGATGCAGAGAACAAACTGAGCAATGGTGTGTACCCAGATATACTGTCAGAGGAAACCCAGAACCCTGTAACATGGAGAGAGGGTCCAATGAGAAACTGTCAGTGTTTGACCACAGGTATCAAAGTTAAACCATAATAAATGATTTCTTAATAACAAACTATTTCATTACAATGTTTTACAAAGTATTGCCTCTGTCATCATTCATATTATCCTGCATTAGATATGCAAACTTAAAACTAACATACAGGTTTAGAAAACTCTAGCTATCAGATGGAAAAAAGAAGATGTATTTTGCCATCTATTAGTCTTCTTAGGAGAAAACTGGTTGATCAAATACAAATGTATATTCTGTTTTACTTTTCTGAATCTAAGAAATAAACCTATGGTGTTTCTAAAGTCATAACTTAATATTTCATGATTACATAATAGCACTGTGATACGGCCTCTTTTCGATTTCCATGTCACCTTAGTCACAAGTTTCACCTATTTGCGATGATTCTCAAGTAAGGAGATTGGAACATCTTGTCCAAGTTTTCTGTCCCTCTTCCACGAACCACTGTCATTATTTTAAATTCACCCTTCCTGATGGTCTGCCCCCACATTTGCCGAGGTTATCATTTCAAAGAGCAAGTGTTAAGTGCACTCTCTCTTGAATGGAGGATAAAGCCCAACTCCTTGGCATGGTCTGCAGTGCCTCTCACAGTTTGACTTCATTTGACTATCTTCATCTTGGGTTCAACCAGTCCATTCTGCCACCTAAGCACTTGGGGTTCTGTTTTATTTCTCCAACCCTGTTAGGACTTCTACTTCCACCTATACTATTCCTTCTTTCCAGAAAGATATTTCTGTGGCCTTTCCCTATTCTCTGTAATGTTTTCTTAAACCCATCCACCATGCATACTCATTCTTGCAGGCAAGTGTGCACCTTGTTCCTGCACATTTTTTTCATACCTTATCAGGATACCTAACATATTTTCATGTCATGGTAGAACACAGCGATCAGTTTTAAGATTAACTGTCACAAATCACTGTGTGACCTCATTTAGACCTCTCTATCTCCCTTTACATAATTTCTTTGTCTGTAAAATGGGAGTAAATATAGTTTCCAAACAGAGCTGCTGTAACAAATCAGAATGCATTAATTAACATAGTTCTTGACCACAGTAAAACAACAACAAAAAACTGAGTAACTACTCTTGATCACAATTGTCATTATGTTAATCATATAAATAAGCATCTACATAAGGCTTATTAAAACCCCTTGAGGAAGAACTGTGTATTTTTAATACAGTTTTCATCAAGCATACACAAAAATTTAGTTTTTAGTTTATCTCCTAAAATATCTAAAGACATTATCTCTTTTCTGTTATAACTCCCATCTCTGATATACAAACATGCACAATCTAAAATGGATGCAAGAAAGTCTGGCTGCCATGATCACACAGGCTCTAATAGGAAAATATACTTTCCAGTGACTACTAAGGTTAAGTGATATGCTAAGAATTTTTATTTTGAATTTGTATAGTTCCTTTGTTTTAGTAAATCCCAAAGTATTTTTGATGAAAGTAACAGCAATGAGTAGGGTGAGTGCTTGAATGTGTATGTGTACAGCATATTTATTATGAGAGAATAATTCATAATACATGTTTGTGCTTGTTTGCTAATCCCCAGTAATTTTCCTAGATGTTCTAAACATCCCTAATTCTTTCAAAGGAATTAAATTATACAGCTAGATGAAATCAATGTGAACAGAATATTTTAGTCATAAATATCCCTTAGCATTTCCACTTTTTGGTTATAGTAAGCCCCCCTGAAGGAATATGCCTTTTCGCAAACTACATTTCTAACCACCAAATAGATTCCAACAAGTGATTTGCATCTTGTAAACAAGTGAGTGACAATTGAAATCACACTGCTGAAAATGGGACACAGATTTCTTACAGTTTTCTATTGATTTCTGTGTTGTGACAGATTTTCTGACACGAACAATTCTTACTTCCTGCATGATAATTATCCAGTTTTCCAGAATTTTTGAAGTTAGCTATTTAACTAATTTTATATTGTATATTTAGTTAAATCAAAATAATTTATTACCTTAATTATGTTTTATTTGCATACACTTGCATATTTATCATTAAAGTTCTCCATATTTAATATATTAATATATTCAGATAGTGTAAAAAAATTCTGAATTCTCCATACTTGAAATGAGCAATGACACTGGAAATTCTTGTAAGTGCAAATGTTTGTGTTGAGGCTGTGATGGAGTATACACTGCAGAAAACAGTCCTTTATCCCCATTACCCTATCTAGATGACAGAGGCCTATAATAACATAAACATCTTTAAAGGAACTAGTGCCAGAAGAAATAATGGTATTAAAAAATCAATATCCATTTGGCATAAAGAACACATTTTTAAAGTTCAGAAATGGATGAATTTTCTGTACTCAGTGAAACCAAGCATCCAGGCATCAAGAGCCTAAGAATTGTCTTTGGTACTGAGAAATGTGGTAGAAGAGTTGAATTGTGCTCTCTCCTTCCTGCCTTCAAAAGGATGCAGGAGGGGAAGGTGCATTATTTGACATGAAGCCTCAGAGTCAACCTCACAGCCACGCCTTGGCCAGACAAGAAGGCACCGTTATCTCTGGACACAGATGTCATGGTATGTAGTCCAGGAGAAATGCAAAGATGCCTAACTGAACAGCTGGCACTCATGATACAGACTGGGGATTCTGAGGAGATATACATCTTTTTTTTTAATGTGTAACTACAGTACACATGAATACAAAAAATAAATGCATTTTAAGTATCATAAATCACTTCAGAATGAGAAAATGGGGGATGGGGGTGTGAGGAGAGCACGATGGACATTGGTGGAGGACTATGTGTTCTGGTGAAAAACCTGAGGTGACCATACCTGCAGGGAAAAGTCCTATGTTGTAAGAAAACAAGCAATGATCTAAAATAATGGTACCTCACTAAAATTTGTTAAGGCGTTTTAGAATGAGAGCTAAGTATTCAAATAATCTCATTTTCCTTGCCACTTATATAATACATATATAAATTTTACCTGAATCGACTGAAGTGAGTGTTAACTATTAGCATGTGCAGAGTCAAATTTATTGTAGAACTTGGAAAAAAAAAAGGGTTTTACACAATTTGGGTAGTGATGTTCAGTTAAATAGTAAAATAACATTAAAGAGAAACTAGGTAAAACTAGTAAAGGTATTGGTCATTTTAGAATTACTGTATCATGAAGTTTAGTCTGTCTACCATCCAAAATAAATTACCTTGAGTGTCTTCTATTAGAAAAATAAAATGAACTAAATTGGAAGTTAACCACCTACACTGTGATTCTTATTTTTAAAATTTTCTCTTTTAAAACATTTCTTTAATGAAAAATTAATGTATGTAACTCTTACCACAGCTACACTAATAAAATCCTGTGGTTTCAGAGATGCAAACAAAGGTTAAACTTCATCAACCTCTACATTTTAAGCATGTACAGCTTATTCTATATCAACTATACCACCATAAATCTGCTAAATATCTATGTATCTATTAAATTATATTAATACTAACTGGTAAATCCATACAATTATTAAGGGAGAATGTTCTAGGGAGAGATTAGTGTTATTGTTTTAACAGATCCTTAAATCTATTCAGATAGCCTTTCTTTCATAAGTAGAACTTACTGATGCAATTGTGATACAAGGATAATAACACTAAATGATCAGATAATTAGACAATTGTGAGGTAGTTGAATAGTAACAATAAAACTACAGCTGCAATTGTTATAAAACTAGAAAAATTGAAAACTCTTGCTAAACTTGAGTGCAAAATGCTAGGCAATATCAAAGTCTGTCGATTATAGATGATAGTCTCCTACTGAAAATGTAATAAATACTAAGCATGATATTTTATTTAAATCTTACCATAATTGTTCCAAAACACCAAGTATATCAGCTAGTTGATAACTGTAGCTGGAAAATTCTTCTTAAATTTTGGTTATTTAACTTTTTATCTTCAATGACATTGTCCTGAAAGAATTAGCCACATTTTCATACTATCTCTTTTTTGAATTAATTTTCACGAATTTTTTTTAATAGACTCAGGAAGGAACAATCAAGAAAAAGATGTTTAACTTCAGTCTCATGCTAGCAGGAAAGAACACTGGGTTAAAAAATAATTGTCTTTGTCAGTGTTTTCCACCCTTTTGAATTTTTAAATATCATAAACCAAACACCGGATAACCCAGTGTAACAAAGGACAAATACATGTGTAAACAGTTAATACATCTGTTGTTTGAGGTTTTGAACTGAACAGCAGATAAAAATAAAACAGGAAAAAGAATGAGCATATCAGGAGCAAAAAATAAAATAAAATAAAACAAAACCCTGAAGTGATTTCTCATTTTACATACACACACACACAGAAAGAGAAATAATACACAGTATGTGACCTGAAATACAAAAAAAGAAAGAAAAGCGAGAAAATGTGAATTTTATTCAAAACACTTTACAAGACTTTCAAGACCATACCTCGTCAAACTCCATGTGCAGACATTGTAAGGCATGTTTACTGAGGGTGGCCCAGTGTGAGCTGAGTAAGAGTTTAATGGCAGTGCCAGCTCCTAATGGCCTTTACAGTGTAGCACATGCCCTGGTATTTTGGCAGATTCAGGGCTGTGGTTATACAAAGGAAGGGCCTTTCAGAATGCAATCATCCATGAGGACAAACATCACACAATTTAAACTTTAAACAGTGAATTCTTTTTATAAAACTGAGATTACAAGTGATTTTATTTGAAATATGATGATACACTGTTTAATCCTTGCATATCTAAGGAAGAAAGAATTTAAAGTTTACTACAATGCTATGAATTAAAACATTAACTCAAAATATTGTGGCATATTTGTTTTCATCAAATGTGTTCTCTGCCATCACCAAATAGCATTGTGCTTTGAAAGACACGTATGGGCACAGTAGACATGAAAACTACATATATGCAATAAAATCTAGAATGTAGATAATGACTACTCAGTAGAGAAATTTAGCAACTGTGTTCCCTGTAGAGTTATTACTTTAACCTGACTTCATTTTGGTGACTTATTAACAATAAAATAATCCATCTCTACTACACTTAGAGTAGTGAATTATCCCAGATTTTGTGTCTTCTCCTTACACTGGCAAATTAATTCCATCACAGGAGAAAACATGAGATGAAATTCAGGTGATTTTTTTAAGCTAAGGCATAACTTGGTAAGAAGTCCATACTATGAATAATAGTCAAATATTTGTTATTGTCTACAGAAGCAGTAAATGAGAGTGAATCAAGTAGGTCCTGAGGAGGCTGAATTTATTTATTGCCCCTCTCCCCTTCTTGACTAGTAATTGGTGCAACCTTGAGAAATTTGTTCAATTTTGCTAGTTATTCATTCTTTCAATTATACAACATGGAGAATGTATTAAATTATTTTTGTGGGAGCTAATATAAATAATGTTTCTAAAGTACATCCCAACACATAGTAGAAACACAATAAATGGAAGCTGATAGTATGGTTGTTATTGCCCCTTTATAATTGCCATTAGTACCTAAGAGTTACTTCATGAACAGCACTGCCAGTGAGTTTTTTCCTGCGAATCAAGTGAGTTTGCAATTAGTTGTAATAACTAAAAGAATAATGTTCTTTATCAAACTGCCCCCAGAATCAAGTCACAAACCTAAACTAGATATATCAGTCTTAAGAATGACAATTAAAGCTGTTGCTAAAAGAAAACTGTAATGTTGAAAAATAACAATATACATGAAATGAAATATTGGAAGCCCTTCAGATGAGAAACTTTAGTGTCAGTTTCTATCTCACATAGTAAGTAAATAAGGGAATGTGCATATTTATATCTAGTAATGTTAGAACTCAAAGGGGATCTAATATGAACTTTTTAATAAAATATCAAATAAAAATCAATAGATGACTTTGTACTGTTTGAAGGTCTCTTTCTAAAAAGCAATTGAGATGATTGTTAAGTTTGATATGTCATAGGAGATTAAAATAAATGGTTACTAACCTTGAGTGCCTAGGGTGAACAATATAACCATGTCCTCACCTGGGAAGAGATGGGTCTGGGGCCTATCTCTAACTTTTTGCAATCACTCATGGTGTAACACTGGGCAAATTTACTCACTTTCCCTGGTCCTCACTCTGTTCACCTACTCATATAATACATGGACTGAACTAGATTTTTAAATAAATATACTCTGTCTGCAGTGATGTATTCCTTAACTCCTGCTAACTAAGCAATAATCACACTACAGTAAACATGTAAAATCTTAGCCCCGGTGTAAATAATAGAAATAAGAAGAGGAAGAGAAAGAATTAAATAAGAATCATATGTCTCCTCATTCACTGAACAGGATGCAGCATATAAATGACACCAAAAGAAAACTATGGTCAACTTTTGTATTTGCATAAACATTACACCATTATAGATATCTAAGATCAGTTTTAGTAGACTAAAATGTTCTAATGCTTTATAGTCATTTGCCTGTCCAATGTTCTTAAACTGTGAATAAATTATTTCATATTCTCTAGTAAGCATTATGTGAGGTGACGGAAAAAGCATCTGTTTATAGAGTACACCAGAAAAAGGATAGACGAGGAAAGAAGAAAAAGAGGCTGGGAGGGAGGGTGGCAGGAAGGAAGGAAGAATTAATTAGAGCCACACACTAGAAAATATCTCTTATAAATACTGCAAAGTAGCCTACATAAACCTGGGAGGGGAAAAAAGTGACAAACCCATAAATAAACCAATAACGTCTCTGCTAAGATACCTTGATGCTGGGTTAAAATGGTATGGGATTTGGTTCAGACTGCAGCTATTTTGTCTTTCTTTTCCATGAGAGGGTTTTTTTGTTTGAGGTTTGTTTTCCTTTGCTTTTTTGAGAAAACATATGCCTCATTCAGACGATCTGTGAAATTAATATTTCTTTTCATTTTTACTTCCATTTTCTTTTCTTTTCTAGTTCCCTTCCTGTCCTTTGAAGCCCACAGGGAACAGGCAGCCTGAGTAGGAGGTAGGGGGAGAGTAGTCATTTCACTGACTCCTTGAGTCATGGCCTTACCATCAAATCCTGACAGCACTGAAAGGCTGAGTCAGTTTCTCTCTGCCTCTCAGAGTTCCTGAAGGTAAAGTAGCAGATGTACTAGCAGTAATAGATGCAGTCTGGTCTTTTCTCACTTTGAAACCATTTCATTGTCACCATCACACTTCTCCAGTATGGCTATCAACTGTGCTTTACTTAGTAAATATTTTTCTAATACAAATACTTTTTATGAAATAGAATAGATAAAAAAACAAATGACCATTTACTAAGCAGAACAATTTAGCAAAAAGCAGAAGTTAAACATGAAAATATATAAAAAGAAATACAGTATTATTAAATTTAAATTGCTACATATGGTATTGATTCCTACAAAATACTGTTACCTGCTAAAATTGTGGCCTGATCCCACCCCTCTCTGTTAAAAAGACTATCACTAAGATGATAAAGTCTCATTAACTTTGAACTGAGACACCTTTCCTTGACATAATCAGAAGGAAAGATAATTGAGAAAACAATGTATTCTCAGTTTGTTATTCAAGGTTACTTAATGTCCTATCTGTGTATCATTTATAGTCTTTCCATACAAAGCAGAGCTAAAAGTGAAATAGAAATAGAGTATCTTTTGCTGATATATTGTACAAGGTAAAAAAAATCCATTTATTCTGTAGCTCATAAATTTTAGATCGATACATTTGAAAACAATTTATTCTTTCTCCTTACACAGCATTTATTCTTTCTTCTGTATTAAATACCTGAAAAAAAAAAGTGAAACCTTTGTCCTTGATGAAAATCTTGTGAATTGTTTTCTGAGAGGAAAATAACCACATGAGCTAGAGGACACAAAAATCATCTATACACGTGTCTAAGTAGTGATGATTGCACTTTATTCTTCTTTTAATTATCATATATTGAGAATCTACTATTGACCAGATATGTTCATTCCTTTACAAACATTAGCTCATTTAATTGTCCTACTATTTCAATCAAGTAGAGAGTCAGGAAACTGTGGTTCAAAATGGAAAATAAACAAATCCAATAAAACATAACTGGTAATAGGATTCAAACTCAGCCTATCTCTATGCAATGCTAATATTATTGGACAATTTATTGGATATTATTTATTGGATAAGGAGTAAAGAAATTTAAAGGGATAAGTCAGGAGAATTTAACTAGTGTGATTTTCATTTTGGTTTTGGTTGCCATCTACTACAAGTTCTTCTGTATAGTGATGGTGGCACACTTCAGATTTCAAACATTTAAGTATAGTTTAAGTCCTAACAACAGCCAGAATTATCAGAACATCTGTGGAGCCCAGATTTTGTGGGGTATTTTATTGTGGGTGTTCAATGACTAAATGATTAGGTAAGCTCCTATATGCATGATATATATATATATATATACACACACACACATATATATACATATATATATACATACATGCATGCATACATACATCTATATGTGCACAAATATAAAAAAGAGCAAAACTTGCTATTAAACAATAGAAGAAAGTTATATCCAGTTCTAGCAAGATTATCAGAGAAGATTGTGTAGAAATCCTTTCATCTCCTGGTACTGTACAGATTATGAAATTAGCCTAAGCACTTAGGTTTAGAAGTCAAGCAAAATGTGTATGTGTTTGGGAGATAAGGAAAGGGAAGTCCCAAGGGAATATGGTGAATTATGGATGGTGACAGGGTGCTATAACATACATCTGAAGAGGTGTGAACCTACACCCCCAAATTATACAGTGTTACAAACCATTGTTACCTCAGTAAAAATAGAGTAATTTAAAAAAAAAACAAACATAACAATGGTCTCATAGTAACCATTTTCTAGCCCATGTAGAGAAGCCAGCAAAAGTATATTGCTTTCTGGCATCACTATGATGATACAATGTAAGCAGTTTTCTCAAAACCTCAGGCTTATACTGAAGAGTGACTCAAAATTGAAAGCCAAATTAAAATCATGGATAGAAATATAATGAAGGAATTGTTGTTAAAGGAGCCACCTAAACACCTGGGGAGAAAGTTCAATTATTGTATAGGTAACCACAGATGGAAAGCATTACGGGCCACTACATCGCTCCCTGGAGCAGGATATTCAGGCATGGTCTGCCTTGTTTCAAGAGCTCACACAGATGCTATCTGGAGGTGGACCAAAACCCTGCTGCCCAAGAACTGAATCACTGTTGAATTCATTCTAGGCATAAACCTCTGTTCTTGTACTCTCTCCACCCCCTCGCCTCCAATCTGATCCATTTTCCTAGGTTTTCATGATTTAAAAATCCATAGATTTAACAGCAGTTTAAAGCACTATCAAGATGAAATGCCAATAATTGTTAATACTCACTCTGTGCCAAAACCAGCCTGACCTGTTTCCTAGACTCATTTCTAACCAGGAAAAATTGATTTTAGAAATTAAAGTGCAAAAATGTTACAAGTATCTGCACACTTAGCAGATATGTCTGTTTATTTTTTTAAATCACTAACACGAAACCACTGAGAAGACAGCAAACCCTCAGGCCAAATAGAATATTCCAGCAGCTGCTTTGCTTTCCAAATATCTGATTGCTGACATTAGCCACAGAGGATATCAAGGAAAAGATGAAACAGCTGGGCTCTCCATTTCTTAGGAACTGTCTTTAAATTTACATTGAATATATCTTTTTAATTGTTATTTAAGATCCTTTGTATACATTTGATGATTGGACAACAAAAAAATCAATAAATGGAGTATCTGGCATGTATAATATGTATGTGGTATATGCACCTCTTACAATCAGTTTTTCACCTTTCATCAGTGTAGAAAGTTAACTAATATTGTCAGTGTAGAGAAATGTCTATGGAGGGTCTAAGTCTGTATAGGGCCCTACTTCAGATACATCAATTTAGAATCTTTGAAGATGAGGTTCTAATGTTGGTTTTACAAGTTCCCCAGATGAGTCAAATGTGCTGACTAAGTTGAGAAGTTAACTTAAATCCTATACATAAACGTAATTGCAATGACTTAAAAAGAAAAAGATATTTTATTCTTGGGCAAGTATGCACACACAAACACAGACACATACATATATATATATATATATATTTGATAGAGAGAATTTTATATATATATTTAAATTTGTTATAGAGAAATGACCAAGCCTTTGGTGTATGTGTGTGCATATATATATATATATTTACTTATATATATACATATATATAAATATATATACACATATATATACACATATATATACACATATATATTACACATATATATAATGTGCACATATATACACATATATATACACATGTATAATATGTATATGTATGTGTATAGGTACATATACACCAAAGGCTTGGTCAAATTCTCTAACAAATTTTGTGTAGATTCATATTCTGATTCCATCTTTTTAATGGGAGAGAATAAAAAACAAAGGAGTCAAAATTACTTCTAGTCAAAATGAGTTTCAAAAAACCAACCTGCCCTTCTAAAAAAAAGTTTCAATCTAAGAAGACTACTAGATATAGCACAAGTTTTTGTCATAAATAGAAACTTAAAGAGCCAGTTAACTTGTATGTAGGAGCTGCTTAAATAGAAACTGTAAGATAAATGAGTTACTCACTCAGGTTTTTTTTCCCCTATTAGTGTGTATGGTGAGCACCTATGGTGTTGCACTCTCCCCATGATTGTGTATGTCCCTGGGCCCAGTGACTGCGCACCTGTGTGAGTGGGCACATCTGGGCCTAGGAGATGGTGATAAAAGGGTAGTGTCACCCTGGAGGGGGGGCAAAGGAAGGAGGGAAGAGAGCGGTTGTTTCCTTATCATTAAAAACACAGAAGAGAAAATTCAAAGGCTCCAACATGCTCTGTCTGTAAAATCATGGTAAATTCAGGAGGGCGGTGTTGGTTACCCAACAAAAGCATTTTGATTGTTTTGTGTGTATGTGTGTGCATATATATATATATATGTATATGTAAAATATTTATGTATATACATAGATATGCATATATATACATAAATATTTTTGGGGTAGTAGTATGAGTCTGTGGATAACTTGTTGAACACTTACACAATAATAAAAACATTAATTGGAATTCAAATCCCTTAGAGATGATGATGATGATGATAATGACTTCCTTTAACCTGTGTTGACATCTGAGATGGAAAAAGAAATATGCAGTTTTTGAAAAAATTTAGAAGATTAGAGGAATACTTAGTATTTTCTAATGAAGTGAAGCCACTGTTAAATGTCTACCATTTGATGGTCATTATATTAGACATACTATCTCAGTAAAGCTTTTAAAAGGGACAGCAAACTGGCAAGTAGGCAAAATTACCAGATGACAAAATTACATTTGTACACAGATGCATCTAATTTCCTATTATCTACAACTTTTTTTCTTGCCATAAAAGCAGAAGTTAATCTTTGAGACAAAGACCATATAGACTCAAAAGTTGAAAATATTTACTATCTGGTTCTTAGAGAAAAGTATTGCCAACCCTACTATACAATATTTACATGTTTTAGATAAATGAACTAAGGTTAAACTGAAAAGATGAAAAGAAATAATTTCTCTTCAGAATCTATTTGTTGGCTGGAACATGGCCTCAAGAAGTAAATTGGCTAGAGAAATGCTAAGGACTAAACAGATCATATCCACCTTGAATATTATTTCTATAGCTTTGAAACATTTTTCTTATGCTTAGATAGCACGTGAGCTATGTATTGCTTCTTGTAAGAAGTTAAAAGTAGATGTTAATTATTGAATTGTATAAATGTATTATAGCTGACAGCTATGAAGAAAAAATTACAATGTAAGCACAAAATATTCCATTATTTGCAATGTATATACATGTCAAGGGACAGAAAACAATCACAAGAGATTTCTGCCAGAAAAATTATATGCAGAATTTTTTTATGATGCTGAGAGGGTACATTCTACAAACTCTTGATGTTTCTTTCTGTGTAAATAGCCATGATTTGCAAAGTCATATATCTCAGCAAAAAAGGAAATTAAAAACCCAATCAAAACATGGGGAGATCTAGATAGATAATTCTGCAGATACAAACAGATGGTCAACAGGCACATTAAAAAAATGCTCTATAGTCAGTGAAATGCAAATCAAATCCACAATGAGATATCACATCACTCTAGTGAAAATAGTTCATAAAAACAAACAAGTAAATCAGCAAAAGCTGGTGAGCATGTACAAAAGGTACCCTCATATACTGTTGGTGGGAATATAGACTGGTATAGCCCCTATGGAAAACAGTATGGAGACACCTCAAAATATTAAAAATAGTGCTAGCATATGATTCAGGAATTCCAATCTTAGGTATCTACTAGAAGAATACAAAAATCACTAATTCAAAGGGATGTATGCACTCCTCCTTGGGACTCATGTTTATAAAATCAAAACTAAGAACAACCAATCACAAAGAGCAAAATGGGCTCTTAAACTATAACCAAATTCTCTCTACTCTTTGTTTCCTTCACTTATATCATTTTTCTCTCTGGTCCCTTTCAGTCAAAGTGCTCCTAGACCATTCCCAGTTTAACACTACCCTGTCCAAATCCATTTTCTCTCAAATAAACTCTTAAAAAATTAATATTCCTCATTTTATCTTTACCATATTTCAATGGCAGTTGTTATTCCCTCCTGTATTTTTTCTACTTCATAACATCTTCTACTTTATAGATTTAGTACATTTACTATTTCCTTAAAGTTCCCTTCCTTCCCAGCCCATTACGCTGTTGTACACATCTATGAATCAGCATATTTACATATGAAGGAAGGCACAGCACATTTAAATATTTTATTAATATGTGATGTGAACTAAAGAGGTACCAGAGGAATAAATGAAAATTAGTAAACATAGTAAACATCAGTCAGTAGGAAAAAAGATGAGGACAAAATAAAGAGCTAGCCCTTCTTTCCCTAATACCTTCAGAACAGTATTTGTGTTGATAACTCTCGGAGGGTGAGAAAAACTGACTCATTTCTTCTTTATATTTGCTTCTAGCTTTGAAATCATGCCAGTGTTACTCAGGGAAATTCTGCTTTGCTCCAAAAGGGGAAAAAAAATAAAGTCTCTCAAGTCAATAATTATCAACAAATAAAGGATGAAATTGATTTCATTATCATTTCCAGACTGTTCATAAATCTTGAAAGATAAAGTTAGTAATGAGATTTCCAAATTTCTAATAGCATACTTGTGAGAATTTTGACTCTGAGGGTCTTCCAGTCCCTCAAAATTACCAATACCAATACCAAGACAGATAAATACTAATACCTCTAGTTTTTATAAATGATGACTCAGAAATGCAGATAAGTGACATACATACCGGATTACAACTCAATAGATGATCAAGCTGCATTCAAACCAAAGTCTTCCTTTCAACGAATGTAGTGTTACCAACTCTGTCATGATTATGTACTGTCCATATTGCATTCCAACAGGATTTACACTTAGTTTCCTGCAAATTGGGAGCTTAATTCTTATATTTCTAGTCCAGCATTTCTGAAACTGTGATTACCAATTATATAATCAGTTTTGGGGGGGAGATGATTCTCTATTAAACTGAAGGGGTAATGACTAAAAAGGGTAGACAATATTTATAATCCCCAGAGGTATTGATGGCTCACAAAATTGAAACAATTCTAAAGTAAAAGATCAATTATAATAGTTAAATATTAGAGACAAAGTTTCACTTATTTAAGACTATTTGCTTCACTTTTTAAAAGTTCACATTTTTTTGCACTTGAAAACAACTTTATCAATTTAAAATGAAGTACTATGGAGAGAAAATGTTATTATTAGAATGGAGTCCTGCCATTTTGCAACTAAATTCATTCTTCAGTTTGACATTCTTTATTGCCCAGGGGGTATTAAAAGTGAAGGGAAAGGAGGTAGGCAAAATGAAAAAAATGAAAACAGTTCTAAATAAAAGATACATAAATTCAAGAAACTGTGCCAAAAGAAAAGACAGTTACTTCTCTCAAGTAGACACCATTTCTCTGGGGATAAAAAGATGGTAAAATTCTAACACAATCTTTTTCTTATTTATGATGTCCTGTATTCTATTTGATCCCTTTTAATCATAAAAATAAAAGCTTCAGCTACTCCTGTATTACCCAAGTTTTTAAAAAGAAAATGATGGCAGCAGTCTAAATAACTTATAGCTGGAAGTCTGACAAGAACTTTCTTCCAACGATGCCCTGTCTGCTTTGGAAGACAGAGAGAGACACAGGCATTGAACATCTATTGCTTTATCAAAAATCCTGACTCCCCTGCTAAGAAAATTCAGCCCTGTAAACTACAAACATCCATGAAGAGTTCAAATGCCATTCACAGAAGGCTTTTTAAACACATTAGCATTTTTATTTGATTTGGTTTCAAATACAGAGTCAAGTTATAATTAGTATAAGCAGTAAGTAAAAGATATAAGCTTTTCATATGGAGAGAAGTATCAGGTACTCAGAACATTTCATAAAATAGATTTCAAAATCCCAAACACGTAAAGGGCAGGGCTTTACACTTATTTGTACTATGATAAAATGTACTGTTATCACATTCAGAGCAAGGCACTGCCAGCTTACTGAGGAATTTCACTCATAAGTCAAATACTTTAATGACTGCATATAACTGGAATCAAGTCTTTCTTGTGCTAATACTGCTCCTGTGGACAATCTTGATCTCACATTGAAATTGAATTTGAATTTTAGTGGAGAGTTGATCATGATGCCAAAATTACAGACAAGTCCATGATGTTATTCAGGGACAAAGTACGAAATGTTTACTAATGTTTTTCTAATTGGAATTTGGAATTTCTACAATGACAGACCATATGTCAGATGATGCACAGAAACATTAACCTGAATAATATGGCAGCCAAGAAACTGTAACTGACCAAAACCATGGTGCTTACTAGGTCTTTTCTAAAAGGAACAATTTTAGAATGATCTAGTTGTATCCTTTAGAGCAATCCAAAGTCAAAACAGAAGGTGTGTTTGTGGCTCTTGTGGCATCATTTTAGGCATATTTGGGAATCCATTCTGCACTTCTTCACACGGAGCAAGGAAAGTCATTTCCCAGTCAAGTGTTGTTGGGATTCTAGTCTGAACAGAGCACACACAAAGTGCCAGCTCAATGAGACATGCTCCAGCTGCCAAGTATCCAGCCTGGCAGAAATGCTCAGTTCCCTAAGTAAATTTTGCTCAAAACATTGTCCATCCACAAAGCACTGACTTTATGGTTTTCCTTTATTTACTATGTTTATTGAATTGAATTCTCTCCCAATAGATAAAGCATGGGTTTTAAAGTCAGATAGAATAGTCTTTCAAATTCTTTAAAGAGGTAGAACAAAAATTAATGAAATTTATATGGAGTAACAAAAGATCTTGAATATCAAAAGGCCTCCTGACTAAAAAAGAGGGAGAATGGAGGTCTTACTATCTCAGACTTCAAATTCTATTACAAAGCCATAGTTATTAAAACAGCTTTGTACTGGTACAAAAGCAGACAATCAGACCAATGAAACAGAATTGAGTGCCCTGAAATAAAACCACACATATATAGTCAACTAATCTTTGACAAAGGAGAGAAAAACTTACACTGGAACAAGGACAGCTTCTCCAATAAATGGTGCTGGGAAAACTGTGCCAAGACATGCAAAAAAAATGAACCAAGAAACATCCTTAACATCTTGTACAAAAACCAATTCAAAAATGGATAAAAGACTTGGATGTAAGACTGGAAACCTTAATATACATAGAGGAATATATACATAGAGGAAATAATATATGTAGAGGAAAACCTGGGTAAAACTCTCCATGAGCTACAACTCAGAAATCTATTTCTGGACACATCTATAGCAGGTACAAAAATGAAGGAAAACAAACAGATGGGACTACATCAAACTGAAAAGCTTCTGTACAGCAAAAGAGACAACAGACAAAACAAAAAGAGACCCAACCGAGTAGGAAAAAATTTTGCCCTCCATATGAGTGATAAGGGTCTGATAACAAAAATACACAAAGAACTCACACAAATTAACAAAAACAAAGAAAAAATTCAGTTAAAAATTGGAAAGAAGAACTGAAAAGACACTTCTCTTAAAAGGAAATACAAAAGGCCAACAGGCACATGAAAAAACGTTCAATTTCACTAGCAATCAGGGAACTGCAAATCAAAACCACAGTGAGATACCACCTTACACCAGTAAGAATGGCCCACATCCAAAAAGCAGGCAACAGTTGTGAAGAGAAAAGAACATGCTTACATTGCTGGTGACAATGTAAACTGGTTCAGCCACTATGGAAAGCTGTTTTGGAGGACCCTCAAACTAATGAAAATGGAACTACTATTTGACCCAGCAATTGCTTTTCTGGGAATCTACCCAAAGGAGAACTCAATGCTTGTGCAAAAGGATACATGTGCCTGGATGTTTACTGCAGCACTATTTATAATTGCAAGGACATGGAAACAACCCAAATGCCCCAAGACAGATGACTGGATGAAAAAGATGTGGTATATATACACAATGGAATATTATGCATCAATTAAAAATAACAAATTTGATGACTTTATGGTAACATGGATGTACCTAGAAGAAATCATATTGGCAGAAACAAGTCAGAAGGAAAAAGACAGAAACCAAATGGTTTCACTAATATATGGACAACCAAACAAAAGTACACAACTGGGATGGGGGGATCAGCTGGAGCAGCCAGGGAGGGGAGGTAGTGGGTGATTCCCAGGGATTACAATGTTGTGAAATATATATATATATATATATATATATATATATATATATATATATATATATATATATATATATATATATATATATATATACTTTTTAAAGGTAAAAACAATAAAGAATAGCTTTTCAATACCATCTCATCATCTGTAAACTGCATAATTTGGGACATATTACATATCTTCCTGGACCCTTAATTTTTTTTTCTATAAATGAAAGCTAATAAATATGTGCTGTAAATTAAAAGGATTTCAAAAAGAAGTAAATGAAAAACATAGCTGAATGCATCTATTTGCAATGCCACATTTGTTGTAGATATTTCTGAAATGTTTGCTCAACTTTGAAAGCTACATGCTAAGTTTTCCTAATGAAGTAGAAAGCTGAAACTTAAACATTTCTTATTGGTATAAATCTAGATAATGGGACCAATTACTGAAACATTCATTCAAGAAATAGCATTTATGCTAATTACCACAGAAGATAAATTCTCTATCAATATCCAATGTATATTACCAAAATTATATTTTCTTCAATATTTAACTTTTTTTTAAATGGAGGAGTCCTATTTTCCTCCATTACCTGAAATGGTTTGGGAAATTAACTCTTCAATGAATATTGTTTTCCTGGTAGATATTTTTTTGCTTTACAAGAATAGGTATTCTAGTACTTGACTAGTATCATGTGATTGTAAATGAAGCAGTTTGCAAAATGAGAAAATTTAGATGTATAACAGTGACAAGAACATATTATATATCTTCTGTATGCTTAGTCTTCATTATTAAGCAAGAAAACATAAACAATATTTTTACTAAATTCACCTACATTTGTTTCTTCAATGTTGATTAAGCTCCACATAAAATAGAACAATTAGAAAAGTTCACTTCAAGCTTCTTCTACAAGATTCTTCTTTTTCCTTTCAACAGTAGTGAAATCTAAACACTCTTTCTGATTTTGCTTTCTTTTGGTTCAATCTTCAGAAACACTGGCAAAACTGATGTTAAAAATATCTGATGCAATCTCTGCTCAAAATCACTCAAATTCTATCCTTTTCATCCCCCATTAACTCATGATTATTGATACATGTTTAAAAGCTTAAAGAGTGGGTTTTTCACTTTACCCACACTTTTTTTCAACACTGAAGTCATTAAGCAGAAAAGTGGCGATTGTCTCCTGCTGACAGATAGAACATACTCCTTTTTCTAGTTAAGTAATCACAACAATGTAGGCTATTCATAAAAGCACTTTAGAGACCATGATTTTTGAGAATATCTTTTATACACATAAAAAAATCACATATAAGAGAATCTTATCCTACTGAGTCATTGCCAGCCAGAGCCAGCAATCTTGCATCACAAACTGGAGTTGTCCACCCCCTTCCTTTTGAGTATGAATGACAACAGAGACATGACAATCCGTGCCTGTGGAGTTGAGGGCTTCCTTGGCTGCCCTACATCCCCAGTGCCTGATCCACCCTGGATCTGCCAGGTTACTGGAACTTCAGTTCAAAGCTCTATTAATGGCTTAAAATTAGATACCAAATTTTATATATATTTGCAATATTTTTCCTTCAGGGAGCACTTAAAATTCTCATCAGTTGCTCAAAATGAATTCATGAACTTCCAAGTTTTTAAGAACCATATTTACCAAGTTTCCATTACAGGATGTGTTGTGCTCATCTAAAGCTCAGGATGTATCTGTATGGACTGTGGCAGGATAGTGCAGTGTGAGAGGACAGTTTGGCAGATAGATATGGCATGCAGATTCCAGGCCTACACTACAACCCATAACCAGGAAGATCAACATGAGCTATAGGAAGTCTGAGGGGCTCACAGAACAGAATAAGAAACAAACCAGGAGCAGAGCTTACATGGCAGATTTGGTTAAAAAAGAATATGTACCACAAGGATTCTCTCACTGCACACAGTAAAACCAGGGCCCTGAGTACCGAACCTCATGAAGAACAACAAGAAGGAAGTGGGACTCAGTAGTAGACAAGAGAGCATATGGGTGTTACCAATATAAGGTATTGAGCAAAGAAATTGAAAAGAGGTTCTTCTATCCATCAAAATAAGAAGATGGAAATTATCACTGGGTAAAAGGGTAGCTGGGACTGCCAACTGAACACGGAAAAATACACTCTTCTTTATCTTTACAAGCTTAGAGTGGACCTTAAATCCTGTTTTCCAACCGTGCCTCCCACTCAGGACTTTGTTAAAACTATTTTTAGTACCTGCAGTTGATCTCCCTCCATCTAACTTCAAAGATTGCCTCCTTACACTTTCTTCATTTGCCACAAGCTTCCTCAGGACCAAGTCTTAGGAAAATAGGCCACATCCCATTTCTAGTTTTGAGCAAAAAAGTCTCTTATTAACTGTTTATTGATGCTTACAAACCATACACCCCCCCCAGCACACATACAATATAACAGCTTTATACAACAAACATTTGTTTTCTCACATATTTTCTGGAAATGAGGAATCTAGGGGCCACTTATCAGGGTGGTTCTGACTCAGGATTTCTACACAGGGCCACATCAAGATTTGATTGAGGCTGTAATAATCTGAAGAGGCAGAGGACTTCTTCCAGAAGGCTCATTTGCAGAGTGTCAGCCTAGAAACTTCATTCCATCTCTATGTAGATTTTTCCATAAAGCTGTTTGAGAGTTTTTACATCATGGCAACTGCCTTCTATCAGATTGAGCAATCCAAGAGAGAGAAAGCTAGAAGTCTAATGCCTTTCAGACCTAACTTTGCAAGTCTCCTGCCAACACATTCCCAATATTCTGACAGTCACACAAAGAAACCCTGATGCAATGGGGCAGGGAATTGTAAAAGAGGCTGAGTACCAAGTGGGTTTGTTAGAGATCACTGTATAGCCTACATAGAAATAAATAAAACAAGAGCAGCTTTATACACACACACACACACACACACACACACACACAGAGAGAGAGAGAGCAACAAAATATCCCCCCCAAATGAACAAACAAGAAAACAAGGATTTCTTTTTAGTCCATCGATGGTCCTTTTACATTTGATTCCTCTGCTGAAGTTCCCTCCCCACTCCAGAAATACAAGTAAATACAGCCGTACTTAGACAATTCCCAGTATGCTCCAACCCACTGATTCTTGGCTTTCTTGCTCTTATCCTGTCTTCTTTGTTTGCAGATCCCAGGCTATCTCAGTGATGGTCTTGGATGGGAAACTACTGGCTCCATTCCCAGACTCTGAGAAATCTTCAGTTTTTCACCAGTTATCATTTCCAGGAAAGTGTAGGGAAAATAGAGACAGAAGGTCATTGAAGGACAGTAATGGAGTCCCCTTATGTGTGTCCTCAGGATGCATCATGGTGTTTATGCTGCTGAGGTAGACATCTCCCAGCAATTTCAAATGGTTCCCTATGAGTGTTCCCTCTGTTTTAGTTAAGAACTCCTTAAGTACACTGAGAAATGCTTCTCAGTGCAATGCATTTCCTAATAACGTTAATTCAATAAATTAATAACAGTGACAAGGACAATCTCTTGATTATAAATTATATGACTATGATTTATAATCAAATTATGTATAATCTAGTCAAGAATTTATTATTTAGCTGAAATCTATATTATTCTTTCCTTTAACTCTCACTTTTTTCTTCTTGAATTGAGACTAAGATAAGACTTAGTAATACTACTTTCCTGAGAGTGAAAATAGAAAGCAAGGACACAAGGGTTGATGGAAAATATCCACTTTTCTAATCTTTTTAACACTCTTTAGCATGTTGTTTCCTATCCTTTTGTCACATCAAATTTGCCTTTGCATTTCTAGTCTAAATTCCTAAAAGTATCTCTCTTACTTTAATTTGGAGTTAGGCCAGTTGTGTTTCATTGCTTGGTCCCATGATTTGAGCTCCTTGTAATTCTCTTCCAAAGTTATTTTACTCTTTTCTGTAACTTTATAAGTACCCTCTATGTTCTAACTATGCCCAATTTCCCATTCCCAGATAAATTATCACTCTGAGTTCCAGCCTCAGATGCACAACTGCCAAATATCATCACTGCATACCCTAAGGATTTCTTCAACAGAACATGTCAAAAACCCAAGTTAAATCCTCTGTCATTCTTCCCAATGTTTTCTTGTCTCTCAGTCTTCACTCTGCAATTGACACCAGACAGCTGCATAGACCAAAACTCTTAAAATATCTTAGAATCTTTCCTCTTTCACAATCCTTTTATGGGATGACAAATGACAAACTGGTCATTCCATTTTTCTCCATTCTGCTGCTTATTGTGCCAGTCCAAGTTATTTTTCACCTGTGTCTCTTCATTGCTCTTTAGATCTCTTTTGTCTTTATTACTCACATTTCACAAAACAGACTAACCAGTTTAAAGTTTCAACGTACTCTTTCCATGTATTATCCATCACATGTAGAAATAAGCTCAAGATTCTAGCCATCACCTGTGATGTCTGTAGATGTGGTTCACATCTACACAAATATAATGTGCAGTCCTTTAGTCATAATGGCCTCCTTTCCTCCATAAAAAGCAACAACACAAAAGTCTCTTTCTTCCATCAGATCCTTCACCTATGTTTATTCTGTCTCTGATCTTCTCATCTCCACCTGTAACCCTGAGAGGAGAGAGCATATTGGCAGATAACAACTGCCACATCAGGATTCACAGCTGACCTTTTCTCTCTCACTAAAACTACCTGTAGCTGAGATGATAAAGTTAACATCCTTCCCAGGTAACCCTTAAGGTATGTGATTCTGTAATGACTTTACTAAATATTGAATCACATATTCTTTCCTCTTTCACTCTATTCCTGGGAATAACAATGAGGAAATAATAATTTTATGAACTTATTTGGCAGCCTACTGTACTGTAAGAGTCTGGACAGAAGAGGTATGGACAAACTACCCATCTATTTGACAACTTTTGTTATCCAGATACATTCTTTTGTTATTCCAGACACATACACTTCCCTCACTGACTAATCATGTTAATGAGATGATCTGTACTTTCTTAGACAGTTTGACTAGATTTCTCAACTTTTCTGGACTGTTGAAACAATATTTGAAAGTATTAAGAGTTTTTTTTTGAAGAGTTTCGGTTTGGAGGACTCTGAAGAGAAGATGGTCAGATAGGCTGAACCAAAGAAAAAAGATAAATGGAAATGTCAAGTTAATTCCCTTGGCTATAAGAGAATTTGAGAGAGGAGATGAAAAATAATTCTTGAGAGCAAAATTCTCACTGCTATGCTCCTTGATTGCTGGCTAGGAAAGTTGGTTATCTACTAATTTGAGCAAGCCCTTCTAAGTCCTAAACCCCCCTGAACCACACTTCAACACATGGAACAAAGCCATTCCACACTCAGGAGAACAGGCACCCATTAGCAAGCACTCACTATCCACAGGCACTGAGCCTCACATTCACGTTGTCTCTCCTGGACGACCCTGGGGATTGATAGCTTAGATGGCTGTTTTTATGAGAAGTATATTCTTACCCTTTCCTAAATTCTAAAAAACTCTACCTATATAGACTTCAATCAACAGTTTATTTCCTGAGAGAAGATATTGCTGAGTTTGGGAGATATTTGTGAGGTTTACTTCATACATGTCCTATTTCCTTGTCCTAAAAGAAAATGGAGAAAGCCTGCCTGTACTTTCAGTGAAATCACATGACAGTAATCCTAAGGTCAGGTTTCACATTTTGCAGTGGGTGGAGCAAATAAGAGGCCTCTTATGGAATAAAGACCCATCC
Source organism: Uropsilus gracilis (assembly GCA_004024945.1). Classification (NCBI taxonomy): domain Eukaryota; kingdom Metazoa; phylum Chordata; class Mammalia; order Eulipotyphla; family Talpidae; genus Uropsilus; species Uropsilus gracilis. The sequence goes on from PVHY01000697.1 coordinate 28,190, forward strand.
TTTAATGATGGAATGTCTCAGAGGAATGATCAGATGCTTTGGGCTGAATTTCTAGTTCTGTCACTTGTTGCTTGTTTAACCCAGGGCAACTCACCCCATCTTTTTGTATCTTAATCCCTCCACACTTAAAATGAAGATATTGGCAATAATATCTGCTTAATTGAGATATTTTGTGCTCTCACATAGTAGGCACTTAATAAATATAACTATTATTTTAAATTTAGGAGCACAGTGAATGCACATGACTGTCTTGTATGTACTTGAGGGATAAATGAAGATTCACGAGCCTACTAAAGTCTCCAAACTGGCTACATTAAGAGATATTTTTAAATCACTTTGAATATATTATGTTTCCTTCCTTTATTTCTCTTTCAACATAAGTGACAAGGAGATTATCCTAATTTTGTTGAAACTTTGGTATACCCAAAAAATCTTTTGAAGTTAGCAAATAGCTTTTCCTAAAGCCAGCTAAGTAATATGATGAGAAGACTATCAGAATCAATCAGGAAAGCTTAGGCCAGACCAAATTGAAAAACAAAACAAAAAGCCCAGTGGGACTAGAAGCCTAGGTTACTGGGCCATCACAGAATCAAGATAGAACATTCAGGAAGCTGAACTATGCCTCAGTAAAAACAAAGAAGATAAGATTTGCTACACTTGGCATGACCTGACTTCTCTCTGTATACAGTCTTAGAGCAAATTTTATAGCAAATTTATAACAATCAGATTTATAGTCAAGTTTCTAGAATGAATGGCGAGGGAGGGGAGAATAAAATGGAAATCTGGAATGTGTAGGTCAGATATTTCTTTTCTATAATTACTCTCCAAAGGATTTTCCTCCTGTCTTCAAGGATCTGTTTACTTGATCTCTCTTTTAAGACAAAGACAGAATGGTGCTGAGTGTACAGTCCTTCAGGAGGATGCTATCACTGCAAAAATAGCCTGATTCTACCACTCTGAGGCTGGGGATATAGGGTCTCCCCAACACCATCCTCCATAGCATTATTTCAGGTAGTTATGTCTATAATCCAAAAGATAAGGTCTGATTTTTGTATTTAAAGTCTAAATTTATTTCTCTACCAATGAAACATACTAAGTACTTTCTGAAACAATGGAACAGGAACTAGCTCTTCTCTCCTTGTATCCAGGTGGCATTTCATTACCAGCATTTCTGGATTCTCTCTCTCTTTTTTTTTTTCAGTGTGATCATTTAAAGTCTATCACCTTAAAGACTACAATTCTAGTGGAAAATTAATGCAAGCAGAAAGCTGTTTGCTAAAATTGGGGAAACTGGAGTTAGAAATTCAGCTTAGGAAATGGAGCATTCACTTCTTTAGAAAAGCATTCACTCGTCTACATCCAAGAGTTCACTTGGATGTAGACATTGTAGATGACAATTTCTTGGACAGGTGATAGTAGGCATTATAGATACACCTAAATACTCGCATATATTATTAAAGCTTACTTTTGCGTACATTTCATATAAATATTCAAGTGTTTTACAAGCCAATAGCTTCATAGGCAGAATCTGGTCCTTTGAAAATTTTGTCTTGACTGCATTAAAATTGGCTTTAGGCTGTTTGAGATGATATTAAAGAGCTAATTTCTTATAGTCCTACCCAGTCCATATTATCTTACATCCAGTCATCTACAACCCTGGGCATTATATTCTGATTCCTGAAATAACTAAAACTCAGAAATTGTGAAATTTAGAAATATTTTCATCCTTAGCATCACAAATTTCTTTCAGCCAGAGAGATTTCACTTACCATGACTTTCCATTGTTTTGTCAATAGTCTTTTGATATATATTTGACTCTGTCCATGGTAGGTAAGTCAGTCAGGCTTTTACCTCCATTAGCCTGAATAAGCAATATCTAAAGTACTGCATCTGCCCCATGATTGTGTGACTCAGTGAGTGTGCACATGTGTAAATGTACACACCTAGGTCTGGGAGAGAGGGTATAAGGGCCACTGAGGGCAGGAGCAAGTATGCACACTAGCATAAGTGAGCATGAGAGGGAACCCAGAGAAGGAGTGTAAAGATTCCTTGGGGGAAGAGGGAAGTCTCTTTGGAAGGCTCACTTGCTTGCTGGTCCTCCTAACCCCAGCCTTGGTTCTGGCCTACTCTGGTGTAGCTATGTAACTGCTAGAACCAATAAAGAACCTACAAAGACTGGTGAGCCTGATGCTTGCCTCTACAATTGACAAGGATGAAATGGTTATCCAGCATTCTGTTAAGTATAGAGACTCTTTAATTTCTGCAGGTTATAAAATCAGTGAGTATTCCCCCCAGACTTAGTGGGGAAATAGAAGCCTTACTCTGTCCTGCCCAAGTAGATCTATTGTCTTGCTGATGAGCTTGGTTGACTGCTCCACAGATGGAAATGATGTTCAGCTTTACAGAGAGAGAATTGGGTTGGAGACAGGAGACGGTAGGAAAGGAGACTGGTATGAGTAGGCAGCAAGTTCAATGTGATAATAATTTGTTCCGTCCCAAGGAGAAGAAAAAAAAATTCCTTCTGGTAATAGTGAACTTTGTTTTATTGATGAATATCTTTGAGTGTGAGGAAAGGGAGTGTGTAGGCTGTAACTGGGGCAACCGAGTAGGCAGCAGTCCAGGCAGTCTGGTAAATTTGTAGTAAGAAGGATTAAAAAGAATTCATCTGTACCCTTCAGTCTCTTTCACTCAGTAGCAACTGAGGCTACTGAACTCACCTCTGAGCCAGGCAGAGGACAACTGACTGGCAGTTGAAGAACATAGCCTCTTTCATCAGAAGCAAGGAAAAGAAGAAATAAAATGCTAGAAAAGCATAGAAAAATAAAGTCTATTTTATTAGACAAACACTATCGCCCACACAATAAAAACCTATGCATTGTGGTGACCAACTATCCTAGAATATTGTTTGAGAATAAACCATCAATCCAGAAAACCTAGCTTCTGCTACCTGTTGCTTCAGCTAGTTTTACCACTAGGTGATGGGAAAAAAAAAGTCCCTCTACTAAATGTGTCCAGTAATGAATAATTTTTTATGGAGAAAAATAATTAGCTAAGTATATCTGTGCAACACAAGAAAACTCCAAACTGATTTGTAAAATTCTGAGTAAGGAATCACTTATTTTATTAACGATTTCTGTGGAATTAAGGCTAAATATGATTAACTATTTTCCCAATTTTCCATCAACCTACATATGGAAGGCTGCTATGTTAGAATATATTCAAACTAGCTGGCTCTTTATGTTTATCAGACTTCTGGCTAATTGAATTCTGTATGCACAATTTTCCATTTATATTAATTTTGAAGTTAGCAAACACTTTAAACCTAGAACTTGAGCATGCAACTTGGGCTTTTCTGAATTGTCTTCCAAAGATAAATTTGATTGATACTAATATGGCTGATGTTTGAAATCACACAATTACTTGCCAACCTTTGAAGGCCTGGCATTCCACAATTTTATGTTTCTGCTTGACTTCTATGTTTTAGTAGAGTTATAAATGCCAGTGGATGCTGCTGAAATACAGTAAAGATGGTATTCATATTCTTGGGGGAAAGTTTTTTAATGTTAGAATTGCCAGGAAGATCTTAAAAAGTACATCATTTAGATTTGATATTTTTCATATTTATCTCTCTCCTCACCTCAACATTTGTTTAAATGTTCTTCATTTCTCTTTTTTTATAATTTATATATATTTCACATCTTTGTATTCCCCTTTTATTATTTTTAAAGATTATATATATACATATATATATATATGTTCTTCATTTCTGAGAAACAAATAATGACCTCTACTAATCAGGCATTCACAAGTTTTAGTGATTTGTCTTATTTTACTATTCACAGAGATTCTCCCATAAAAATCCTCACTGAAATACAAATTTGAACATATTTTGCTTTAAACTTCACTTTCATGATGAAAAGGCAAAGATTTTTCTCTCCTGAAATTTATTTTATTTGCATTTCAGTGAGAAATTGGTCTTTAACTTGTTTGCCACTAACCACAGTAGATGATGTCATGCTAATTAATCCTAAAATGGATGTAGAAGACTAACATTCTAGTTTCCTGGAGGTAATAATTAAAGAAGTAATAGCTGATAATTTTCCATAATCGAAAAACAAACAAATTCAGAAAATGAAACCATACTTAACATATGAAATTGTAAAACACCAAAATATATATATATATATATATATAATATATATATATAATAATCTTAAAGCAACCACAGGAAAAAAAGCAGATCATCAAAAAATGATGGGCATAGAGTCAATTTTTAAAAGTAACAGTCAAATTGCTAAACGACCACAGCATGATTATCTTATGTACAGAAATATATATATTGGGTTTTTTCCAGCTTTTCTGTCTCCAAAACTTCCATTTCCAGAAATGGGTAGGATTGGAAGGAGGCATTTTTTGACTTCTGGCAGATTGGTAATGCTCAAATTTTGTTACAAAGGTATTTTCTTAATGTCTCTTAATTACTTATTGAAATGTACATTCAAGTTATATTTACCTTTTGTGTCAGTATTTTAGATTCCATTAAAATGGGGGAAAAAAAGATAGAGTGCCTGAGATTATAACTGCATGAAAGTGAAGAGTTGTGTTTTACTGAAGAAAGTCCCAACTTTGATAAAAATGAAATTGAGTAATGTTACTTAATTTCTCTCTTCTTTCATTTGTGAAATGAGGATGATCAAATCAGAAAAATTATATCACAGCACTTTGTAATTTATATATTATATTTTCAGAAGATTTACTGTTATTATCAGTAGTAGTAATAGTACTAAGTAGACAAAATTGCTTGAATTTAAAAATTCCAGTTCATCTGTTTCCTGTATCCTATGGGCTCTTTCCCATAGGGCAGCCATGAGTTACACCACTTATATTCTCCTTTAAGAGAGAACCTGCACTCACTTTTATATGCAATTTTGGGCAAACAAATAAAAAGACAAGAAGAAGTTGAAACTAGCAACTGGACAGTAGAACTAAAGCACCGGCAAGGAAGGGGGAGGGAGGGTGAAATCAGTGCAGGGATGAGCACAAGCAATTAAGATAATAGTTCATGGGTGACATGGTGGGAGAACTTGGGGTATACAATGATGTAAAGTGTATGTGTGTGTGGTCAATTAAAACATAAATGAATAAATAAAATGAAAACTATTTTTAAAAGAGAGAAACAGCAGCAGATGTAATAAACTGATGCTTCCAGGTGGCATATCCCCATGATCTACTACAGTATTCAGGCTAAGAAGAAACTCTCTACAGATGACTGAGAATTCACTCCACCAATGATTGAGCATAAGAGTAATCAAGCTGAACCATTTCTGCACACAACTCCTCTAATAGGCAATCTTTACTCCAAGACTCCACCGTTGGCTTAGATGACTTCTTGGAGCTGTGCTGAACACTGAATTCCTTCTACCCAATATTCCTTCATTTCTTCCTCTTCATTCACAAGTCAGACTTGCATTGCTGTTTGACACAGTTGCCTAACTACTTCTGCTCCCTTTTCACTTTTTCTTTCTTTGATACTTCTAAATCTGTTTAAGCATCTGCTTAGCATCTTGGAGAACTAGAACTGACTTATGTGTACAGACTGATAATTTCAATTAGCACTAACTATGAACATTAAAAAATCAAAACAATAGGAGTTTGTGCAAAATGTTTGTAGGCACTCAATAAACAGTTTCATACAGATTGTGTAAACTGACTTTTTATTTCTATTTGATTATATTGTCCCAGCTAAACACAACCAGAATAGTAAAAAAATAAATCTATGACTAGAACTGTTGAATCTTCAAATATTCTTTGTTTTGCATACTGAACAATGTTATTTCTACGTTGGACCCAGATAACTTTTAAAATCAATATACTAAAAGCCAAAAGAATCTGGATTTGCTAAATTCTTTCAAAATAAAATCACCCTAAAAGTCAAAATAAAAGTCACTTTACCCACACCAAATTTATATACATATAGCCTCAAATTCTTCTAAATCTTTGATAGTTTTTGAATTTTGTTTAAATTTTTAATCTTTTCCCAGGTGAATAGTCAATAACACAAAATATTACCAAATAGATAACTACCCCTTTGATGTGAAATGCTTCATTTTTAATATCAAATTTCAATATATAAATAGTTTCTGATTCTATTAGATTAAAAAAAATCTACCTTTGCACAAATGCCAGTTTTAATTATTCTAACTTGAGTATGAGTATGTTTTAATATATGGAACATAAAATTATCCATTAAAATTAATTTCTCGATAGTTCTTGTGTGCTTTATATTCTAGTAGAATTTTAATATTTAACCTGTCAAATTCCATAACTTTTCTTGTTAGAATTTTAATTTATATTACTTTGAATATTAAGTACTTGTCACATTTTTATAACATATAGTTCTTGAAGTAGACATTAAAAACATCTTCCGGGAGAGAAAATTTCCTTTCCACTTGAAAATAAGATAGTGCATTTTCAATTTAATGTATGAAGTAATAAATGATCTTAATGTATGGATGAATGAGATGACAAACTTACTTTTAAAAAACTTATTGCTTCAGAAGCTTTCTAAAAGTAAAGATTAGGATAAGATTAGGGTTATTAAGAAATTGTCACATATAAGGGTATGCAGTTAGGTGACAATAGTAATCTGGCCATGAGGTGATGAAAATCTCATGCCAAGAGGTATGGAGGGGAAAGGACAAATGGGAAATATTTCCAAACAAGGAATGGATTATAATCACAGGTCTGGTTTAATAGTTAAGGCTTTGAGGCATTATAGTGGATCTCCATTCAGGACAAAGGCCTTTGAGGCCAGAAATGTTTATTTTCATTCTTGTGTATCTTTGAAACACCTGATATGTGCTCAGGAACTTTGCAGGATTATCACCCACTTTCTTACTGTGACCCTGAACTGTTGCCTGGGGTTTATACATACAGTTAATCTTTTAGAAGCAGTTTCTATAGTTTTTAAAGTTCAAAAAACATAATAATTTTATATTCAATTACACAGAATATTTAAAATTAGACTTTTCTTCCAGATAACACCAGGACTGAAAGCTCAGGATCATGTCAGGCTGTCTGAGTTCGTATCCCAATTCTCTCACTTTCTGATTATGTGATCTAGTACACATTATTTGATTTATTTATTTATCTGTAAAAATGAGAATAATAATCAGGATATTTGGAATCTTCGAAATTATAGGTATCAGGACCCCAAATATATTAGCTTCATAAATAATATTAATCATCCTCTTTATCATAATCACTTTGCATTTATTGACTAGTCACTGTGACCTTGCTAAGTTTCATCCACATATTATCTTAATTACTCCACTCTTCCCAGGAGTACCTACCTAGGAGATAGAAACCATTAGTATTTCCACTTTAAAGGAGAAGAAACTGAGCTGAACAAAAATTAATTAATTGCCCAAATGCAGGTTGCTGCTAAGTGGCATTGTCTTTTTATGTTGAACATGGAAATTTGACTTGTGAGCCTAGATTTTTTTTTCTTTAATGGGTATTCTAAAAAAAAAACAGATCTACAACATCTCTTCTTTGACATGGAGTTCTTTAAGAAGTTGCTAATTACCACTCACTGCTTTTTTTTTTTTTTGTTACTTTATTTGAGAACCTATTTTCTTTTTCAAGTGCCATATTTAGGTGTATTGAGGTCACTTATTTGTGTCCAGAGCTTTTATTTAAGTGAAAGAAAAAAGTGAGTCATAGAATTTTAGATGCCTCTTTGACTCCAGTGCTCTAATTTCACTTGTTCTCCCTGGAAATGTATATGGAAACATCCTGAATGTGTGGCTGAAGCTTCTGAAGTTAGACAGAAACATCTCTGACATCACTTCCAATTATTCACCATAATGCCAGTCACTTAACTGTTCCGCAAACTCCACTTGTTGACATTCTATTTTAGTACCTAACATCTGGTCACAAAAGATAACACTTGTCATTTTACCAGTGTTTTCAAGTTGGCTTATTTTTGTGCATTTGGGGTCTAAGTAACAGTAATGGAAAACCAGTTTCTTTCTGGATACTTGAAGATGGAGATGCTTGGAGGAAGTGGAACTCTGAGAGTGATTTCTGGTTTTGAATCATTGGTGAATTTTTGATGAAACATAATCTCTCAATTCAATGAAAAGACTGTTGCAATGTGTCAGGTAGCCGACAGTAGTTTAATGCAGGGCCACCACTGAAGCTCAGTTAACTTGGTGATGACTAAAGAGTTGTTTAAAGTGTTCAGCTGCATTTATCTAACTAACCTATAAGAAATGAATAAATTGCTTCCTAATCTGCTTTGACACTCTAACTCTAACTGTAGGCAGAGTTGGAAAACACAGTTCAATATACAATTTAAAAACAGGTCAATATTCAATTTACTTTAAATAAAGTAAAATGAAGACATTACTGTTATTGATATTGTCACTTGGTTTTTGAGAAAATATCTGACCATATTGACTTGAGGAAAGCGATTGCACAGACCATCTGTGCTAAGAGCTGTGTACAGTTAAATAATCAGAGTAGAACTCCATGCAGTCACTATTAGAGGTAGAAGCAGTACTGAAAACCCCCTGTAATTTCTGTTTACAAGTGGGTGGGAAAGGTGTGAAGTGTTCTGCTAATTGGATGTGGAGTCCTGGTTTGAGGAGTTCATTCTGATAGATGCTTTTCCCGCAGGGGTTATTTGCTGTAAGAGCAAAGATACTCTGGGGACTATTGCATACATGAGGCAGCATTTCTACTCCAAGGTACTCAGAACCAAGTTATTCCAGTCAATTGAAGTGTAACCTTTCTCTGATCCTATCCAAAATAGTTTTTCTAGAGAAAGCAGAAAGGCTAAACATTTGTAAAGTAGCATGAAAAATGAGAGACAATATTTTTGTACCCACTTGAGATATTTTTCTTCACTCAAGAGATACACCAGATTTTAAATTTATCTGGAAAATATTTTAAATATGACTATAAAGTTGGAAGTAAATATCAAAACATGGGGAGAAAATTGGGTCCTGAGACAGATCTATCTAAGTGGAGTCATTTGTTGTGGAGAGTTATCCTTCTCGTGAATATACATAAAATCATGCTCCTGTCCAAAATCATCACAGGGTGAAATTGATGACAAACATCAGTTCTCACAAGTCAAGGTTAGAGTATATTAATAGTTCTCTATTAACAAAGCAGATTATACTGCATCGTGTGTTTTAAAATATCTTGGATACCGAGAAAGTGGTAGCTAAAATGTTTACATAGAGTGAAAAAGAAATGAATTTTGAATTACAGTTCCTTTCTAAGCTGAAAGATCCCCACATCTGAAAGTCAGTTAATATTGATTTATAATTCAGGAACATGTGGTTTCCAGCACATTCCCAATCAGCCTCACCAGAACCAAACCTCTGTTCAGATAACAAAACAGGAAGTATAAAGTAAGGGCTCCAATTACACTTTCAGTATGGGCTGGCGTTACATAGTACGTTTGCAGTTTTCTCACCTTTCTCCTTTGACTATAAGATGCTTGACTTTTTGCTTCTTTTTTTTCCACACAGCAAGATAAAAAAGTCTTTTTTTTTTAGCATCTTCTGTCAGTGTTTGAAATGGTGAAATTATTATAGAGTCCTCAGATGATTCTTATTCACCAAAACTTGGCCATACTGGAGGTGAAAAAAAAAAATCAAGTTTTTAAATTTTGTTTAAAATAACTATGATGCTTTTATCCCAATATTTAAAAAAAGGCAGTTGACTGGTGGGTTTTCCCTTTTCATGTTTAGTTGACCTGAACTCTAGCCCTGCTTGACTTCTTATTCTGGTATGCTATAAACCACATCTCCAATTCATTTCAGAAAACTGGAAATACCTATCCTAGCCTTGCTCCTGCACCTGCTCTTAGTAGTTTGTGGCAGAGTTTATTTTGTAAGGGCAACCACAACAGCATTTCCAAATGGTCCTCAGGGACCTTGCATCTCCCTCTTTCAGTTTGAACATCCCCAGGCTAGCAATACATTTATAAGCTTCAGAAGGAAGCATAAGTAATGCTGTGTGATTTGAAAATAGGTCAGCTTCCTTTATGAGCCAGAACATTTGTGCCAAAGCTGTGAGCCATGCAGCAAATAATCTAAATGCTCCAAGCTGGCTGCGCTTTAAGGAAGTCCAATCCTACTCACCTGAAAAGACCACCTAGAGAGGTCCTGAGACTCCATGAAGCAAGTCTCCAGCTGCTTCAGCCCCTACTTCACCACTTGAGTCATCATCTGCAACTACATGGAGCACCCCGATGGTAACTACCCAGGCAAACCCTTCTTCCCAAGTCACTAGGTCAGAGAAATAATAGAAATAGGAGAGAATTTTACATTTAAACTACTAAGTTTTAGGGTAGGTTGTTACATAACAATAATAGCTAGAACATAAGTACCAGGAAGGAAATGAATTGCAAATCAAAGTTGTACCACAGCATCAGAAATTTGCTGGCAGAAGGACCTTCTGGAGCAGGTCTATTTAAATAAGAGTCAGACTACTTGATGAATTCCACCATTTCTCATTGATATTTTGAAAACTCTAGATCACAGTTGGCATAGGAGTTTGAAACATTTGAATTATAACAGTTAACCTTATTTTCTTCTGCCTTATTGAATTATCTCAAATAAAACTTCAAAAGAATCAAACTTAAAAATAAAGTGAAGTTCTTTTTAAAATAATTTTACTGATCATATATGTATATATATATATATATATTATGTATTGTATAACCCAAGGTTATCCCACCACCATGCCACCTGTGAACTGGTGTCTTGGTCTCTTGTGCTCTTCTATTCATCCCTTGATTTCTTCCTTCCTCTTCCATTTTTAAAATAATTTTTTAAGATTTGCACACATATGTATATTTATATTTATATTACATTATTCCATTATTGTGTACCCTGGGGCTTTCCCACTTCATTAACACTTGTTAATCTCTTCCTTTTCTGTATGTTTTATTTTGTTGTCAATTTGTTAGTTCTAACTTTTTCTTGTTCTTTTCTATGTTTTCCCTATATTCCACATATAAGTGAGAACATTCAGTATTTCTCTTTTTCTAAGAAAGTGAACTTCTAAGACAAATAGGTTATCTTTTTTTTCTACAAAACAGAAGCACAAATTAATACATCCCAATCAACAATTCAACTATTCAGGGAAAATATCTCCTTGACTATTTTATCTTATAGTCATAACTCCTTCAGAAAGGAGCACATAACCCCCTGAGGCAGAACAGACATCATTCTCCTATTTAACAGTTTTTAAATGGGGGTGGGGGGACTTCCCTAGTAGAGAGGAAATAAACACTTGGGAAAATATTTAGTTTTATATAACATATGCCTTATACAATTGATGAGTGCTCTGTCTTGTCAACAAGAAAAGAGGAGAGCAGTGTCTTCTCCAGCACCTGCCACAGTTTTGTACCCATGAAATACCTGGAGACTCTGATATCTGAATGGAAGCATTTTAATAAATTAGTGATCCAGTTACACCCTTACAGGTATCTAATAGGTAGTAATAAAGTCCTTGACCATTATAGCAACAAATCCAACATTTATTAAGTATTTACTTAACTGGCATTAAAACAACACTGTGGGGGGGGGGAGAGAGAGAGAGAGAGAGAGAGAGAGAGAGAGTGTGTGTGTGTGTGTGTGTGTGAAGTATATGTACACGAGGGCACACAGACTCTTGGCTATTGATTCTTAATTTTCTTTGCAGTTTTATGAAACAGTTAAAGGGAAGGGAAAAGAACTGATTTTTCTGCAGAAATGTGTTGGGTGCATAGAATTGGGCAGATAAGGAAAACAAAATAATACAAATGAATCAAGCAAGTTCAATATAGTCACTCCCAGAGTAAGACCTCCCCCATGTTAGACTTTCTGGCAATTATGTGTATAAAAGTGAAAAATCAGATATAGTGAAGGAAAACATTATCTCTTCTGATATGCCTGTCCTGATAACCCAGTCTAAGAATCTTGCTTCTCCAGCCCTCAAACCCCCACCCCCAATGCTGTTCCCTCATAATTCTTACCCCACCTGACACCAGATGTTCCAGTTGTTTCTTGCTGACTAGATTCCATGCTCCCACTCCACTCCTTGAGATCAGGGAGGACAGGGATTCATGCTGTGCTAAACATTAGTTAAGGAAATTAAAAGTATAAGAACAGATTTCAAGAACTGAAAAGTAGTAGAAGAGGACATATTTAAGTGAATTGAAAGGGGGAAAACGCCTGAAAGCAGGCAGGATCTTAGGGGAACATATGGGACTAAAGTTCCAATGGTATTCATAACTCTGTCTCATTTCATTTTTCAGGTCAAAGTTAATAAGATTACAGAAACAGCAGACACATGATTCAGAAACATGTTTGCTTCTCATTGTATGAGAGACCTCACTGTCAAAACACCTCCAGTCAAAGAGAAGACAGTTATTTTTGATCATTTTTCCTTTCTCATGCTCATAGCCCTGGCAAACATTACCTTATTATTTTTATTGACCACTTAGTGTTTTCTTCAGTGAAAAAAACTCCCAAAATATTCTTATTACTTGGGTACCATTCCAAAGATTAGAACAATATTCAATACTCTTCAAATTACTTGTCCAATGCCTTTAAGATAGCAAATCAGATTCTCCTTTCCTCATGCATTTAACAAACAACATGTGTGTGTGTGTGTGTGTGTGTGTGTGTGTGGATATGTAGATATATAATCTGTTCTGGAAGTGTGATCCAGATGTAGACTGTCAGACTTGGTATGGAACCCACCAAGCTACACCATTTTCACTGAACACCTGTGAAATATTTCTTTTCTGCAAAAGTAAGTGACAGTTTATATTTGATCACTGTGTTTATTTTCATTCATCTCACCAGCTGTATAGCAGCTTTCATGATATTCTTTAATGTCATGGAAAATTTCCTTTGGATTGTGTTGTTCCCGTCTCTTTGTTCTTTAAAGCAGAAAACAGAGGAAGAAAGGTATTAGGACATCTGGTATATGAGCCTAAGGGAAATTAGGACTGAATTCTTGGTAATCATTTCTTCCATTGCTGCCTTTATTACCAGAACATGGAGTATCAGTCATTGCAATAAAACTCAAGAGTTTTTTCTTTTTGAATTTCTGCATTTTTGAAGATATTTTGATAGCCCCTTGTATCAAATTAATTTACTTATTCATGCATTCATTTAGTCAACAAATGTCTTGAGTTACTAGTAACAAAGAGAAAGATGAGTAAAACAAGGCCTTGTCCTAATAAAGTCCCATGTGTGAAGAGTAGTACAAACCTATTTATGAGATTAGCATTTCATGCAAATACCTACTCTCAAGGAGCCTTTAGTCTAGAGGGAAGACCGTGATGCAAAACCACAACTGTAATTCAACAAGAAATTTGATTTGACAGAGAAATGTTTAATCTTGGGATGGGGCAATGGAAGCAGAGGAAAGAAGCCTAAAACAGCTTGAAAATTGGGGAAAGAGTTCTCACAGAGATACGTATCGCACTATAAGTTCTAGAATAAGAAATTGCTAAGCAGAAAGGCAAAAGGGTGTATGTGTGTTGGGGTCTTGGGTGGGAAGAGGATGTTGCAGGCATCTGGAAAAAGTTTGAACTGTGGAGGCACAGCATGTGCTACAGTATATTTGGAAATTAAAATTAACAAGGGAAGTTCCAGAAGACATTAAAGAGGGGAATGAGAGTATATCATAGGCAGGACTTGCATTTCATAAACAAGAATTTGTACTTTTTTCCTCAAGAGAATATGAAAGCACAAAAAAAATTAAACAAGGGATGCCATAATCATACTTTGTTTTATAAAGATCTGCTAACAACATCATCATGAAGGAGGTTGGGGGATAACAAAAGGCAAGATGATGATTTGATTTTCTGATCTATACAGATTCAATGTTGATTGTATTTCATCAGCTGAGATGGGTAATATAAAATAATGAACAGTGAGATAAACAGAATAGAAGCATCAAGTTAGCAGCTACTTATGAAAAGTACCTATTGTCTTCTGGTGCCTAGTAATCAAGAGAAAGATGTAAAACAAGTGCTTGTCCTAAGAAAGTCCCATGTGTAAGGAGTAGTACAAACCTATTTATGAGATTAGAGTGAAGAGCTCTGGACACAGAGAAACTGTAGTAGATCAATGAGAAAGGATTCACATTAACTGATTATTGTAGAAAACAACTTCATATAAATCAACATTTTTTTAAATACCTACTATGTGACAAGTTCTGTGACTCTGCTTTATGGACATAATTGCCATAAAGAACAAGATTGATCTTAAATTTTGATCTTAAATTGATCTAAAAATTGATTTTAAATTGTTTCTCTTTTCTCTTGAAAATCTCAAACCCCCTCAACACTATTCTACTTAACTACATGGTGACTTATTTGGAGTATGTTCATTTCCATTTGACTAAGCAGAAGCACGTTTACAGTACTAAATTTCTCCCCTTTACTATGATATCCAAAACACACAATTATGTTAATGGAAAAAAGACAGTAGAGATAACCTTTTACAAAGGTATATATCTAAACTGCTAATTATAGCACCTCATTTATATTGTACTCATTAATGATAGATTTAGCTCTCACTTACCAAGACTTTAAGAAAACATTAACTTGCAGATTGTAAATCCAACCCCCACTTTTATACTCAGTTAACAGCCCTGTTGAACATTAACTACCAACTAGTGGTTTTACAGAGGTCAGAACCTGAGATCACTGGAAGAAGCATATTCAATCAATGTCCTTGACATGCATCATACTATAGGTTGTTTCAGGCCTAGCTAAGATATGAAATTAGATGTATTTCTCAAGGACACTGACATGTGCTATGTGACTGTTGAAAAGATATGTTGGAATGCGGATGACAGATATTGAGGTAGTTCTAAGCTAAAAGACCATCTCAAATTTGTCTCTGAGATGCATAGACAATGGATGCTCATAATGGTAGCTTTCATCAGTCAAAATATTTTCTACTTTATATTTTACATTTAACTTTAATAAATTTGAATAAATATTTTTACAAACTGCAAAAGCTATCTGGTCCCAGGACCATGCTCCACCTACCATCCTGACAAGGTATTTTTATGGTATCAATCATTTCCCCAACTAAACTTCAAGTTCCTTATAAGCAGAAACCATGCCCTATATTTATTTACTCTGCAAAACCCAATATGATGCACAGGAGATAGGGACAAAGTAATTCCACATTAAGCTCTGCCACTTGCCATCTATATATCTTAAACAAACTCCCTTTGCTTCTCCAAGCTTCAGTTTGCTCATAAATAGAAGAGAGAATAGCATCTCTTAAAAGTGTAAATTAGATAATGCATTTAAGCAATGCTCCGTAAATGAAAATCAATTCCCCAATAAAATTTCAAACATGTATATATACATACGCATGTATCACCAAGCATTATACTCACAAGAGCATATTCTTTCTGCTATTGATGATCATATGCAACCAATAAAATAACCCTTCCCATCATGGCAAACCTCTTGCAGAAGAAGTTACTGAAAGGAGAAAAAAACACTGCCTTATACGCCATGTTCATTGCTTCCCTATGTGATAATGACCTTATGCTTTTGATAATGATAATGGCCATGCTATTGATTTGTCTAGCAATTATAATACTGAGAAAATCTATTATGTTTATCAAGATAATAGTTGTTATAAATCAAAAATGGGTTAGCTATCTTATCTAATTTAATTTATGTATTTTGTTTTATTTTAAATAGAAAAAAATTACAAAAATATTTATCTCTACTGCCAAAAATAGAGATGAAAAGAGATTTGAAGGATGAAAAAAAATATGAAAGTTTATACTCAAAGTGAAAATCACTTACAAAATAAATTCCTGCCTTTAAAATCACATCAGTAGAGTTATAAAGCAGTTCAGGCCTTCTGGATTATTTATTTAGTTTCCATGAATCTCCTGGATGCACTTTACTTGGTTTTTGCTTGTAATAATTTTTAACTTGGGTAATCAATGCTTTATTAAAAATAAATGATTGGCCCTAACTGTGTCCAAGCTCCTTTGCCAGCAGGGAGCAAAGGGGGTGAAAGTTTCTGAGCCCTGGAGGAGGGACAGGGTGGGGGTTATGGTGGCCCCACCCACCAGCCATTTCCAGCCCGGATCTGCGGAGCCATGTTGCACCCTGCTCTTAGCCCAAGGGGAGCACAGAAGAGCACAGGCTCAGCCATCTGGGCCCCACCCCAACACGGGGGTGGGGGGGGGGAGCGCCCCTTCCATTTCGCTCTCACTCGGGCTAAACTTCAAGAAGAGCAAGAACATGTACAACATTAACCTCATCATAGAACAGGTGAGGGATCATGCAAAAATCCAGCCCACTAGCCTGAGCTGGGCACAGCAGATGGACAACTGAGAGAACCAGTGCATGTGAGACGAGAGGAACAACTGTAGAGAAACAATGTCACGATGCACACCTATGCCCTCACTAGGCTGAGAAGACCCGGAATCTCATTTCAGAGAAGCCTTCTAGGAGATCAAGACCCCCTCCCCCACAATACGGGAGAGGAGAGGAAGACCAAAGATGGGGTAATCAGCCCCACATCAAAACTGCAAACTGAGGCAGAGGAGATGATCCTCAAAGGCCATTCACACAGATGCCTGTATTCACAGAGAAACTTCTTCAACGACACTGGCTGGGGGCGAGAACCCCTAAATCTGACACCAGAGGCATAAGGTAAAGCAGCAAAGCAGCGGAGATCGGATTCGAGAAGATGACCTGAAGCAAGAAAACATGGACAGATCACAAATGAATACAGACTGGCTGTCCAATGCAAACTTAAGACTGAAAACCTACCAGTGAGGCTTGCCTGGTTCCAATAACACATTCCCTCACTCAGTGAAAGGACACTGCCGTAGGAAAGAGACTAATAGACTTAGCAAAACTAGTAAACACCAAGAGTGAGTTATGAGAGAATGGAAGGGGCCTTAGAGGGAGGTGGGAGAGGGAAGTATCCCTAAAACCACTTACAGTGGTTGTAATCTGAAGAACAAAATAAACAATTTAATTAAAAAATAATAATAAATGATTGGGCTGGGTGTGGTGGCACATCTTTAATCCCAGCTTCGGGAGGCCAAAGCTAGGACTCCTTGAGTCCGAAGTTTTGAAGCTATCCCTAGCAACATAGTGAGACCTAGTCTCAGAAAATAGTCAGGCATGGTGGTATGTGCCTGTAATCCCAGATACCTGAAAGGTTGAGGCTAGGGATCACTTGACTCTGTGGGTTCGGGACTACCCCCAGGCAACATAATGAGACCTAGACTCATAAATAGATGGATAGATAGATGGATAGATAGATAGATGATAGATGGATGGATAGATAGATAGATAGATAGATAGATAGATAGATAGATAGATAGATAGATAGATAGATAGATAGGGGAGGGAGGGGTGAATCCCTGGGAATTTTACAAAGATGTAAAATTCATATATAAATAAATTTAAAAAAATAAATGATAATTCTCTTGAGAAGTTTAAGTTGGAGATCTAAGTACAAAGCCTCCAACCAACTTTGATTGCATAAAACATCTTCTTTTTAGGTGTTATCATTCTTTTTACCACAGAAGTCAAGGAAATATGTTGTAGGAATTTAGATCCAGGCCTTAGAAAGTAAGGCAGTCAATGGATTTATTTTAAACAATATATTATCCATATACTTTAGAATCCAAAGGTAGCACAGTTGCATGTCTTACATGAAACCTACTATTAACAAGAGCTGACTATCTCTGTCAGTGTTGAATTTCTGAAGAAAATCATTCTCCCAAAATAAAAACATGCCATTGGGAAGAGATATATCTGTAAAATTCTCACAGGATTCTTTAGTCCATAAACTGATCTTTCCAAGTCTTAGGAATTTGAAGACTTCCTTAGAATGGGTCTGCTAGGTGTTTCCTTGACTAAACAGTGGTTTTGATTGTTTCTTAGTAATGTCACATTTTCCTAATACAAGTAATTTTGAATTGGATTTGTTGTTTTGTTATAATGGGTGGCACTCCAAAACAGTAATAACAGCCACAGAGTTCCTATGACTAGATGTATCAGACAACACTGCAGAGATGTCATTTGCATTTTTGAGCCACTGGATGACCCACTTGGTGAGTGGTTACTATGGTTGCATTGATGTATAGGTACAAGAGGCTGTAATTAAATGAAAATGCTGCCATTTCTACTCCAGTTGAAGAGTCTCACACTTATTTCTCCTCAAAAAAGAATGCTTTTCCAACATAACCACATTATACTGTGATATACATGAGCTTTCATTTCTAGAAATACATTCCCTTGAAGATTTGAGATATCAAAGTAGTTCAAAATGATGTCTAAAGAGTCTTTTTTTTCTTGTCTTATATCTACATTTAGCTACCTGATACTAAATTATACCCAACTCTTGAAATATACTAATCCTCTTTTCTGAAAAATCACCTTCATGTTTTAAAGAGTCATACAGGAACTTCTTATTGACCCTTTTTTGTTGAAAATAAAACATTGTATTCTAACATAAAAAGACAATTAGATATTCATTATATTTTGGATAAGAATTCATTCCTTTCTTAGAGTAAAAACCCTTTCAAGTAAATGAATAACCATTTATGGGTTCATTAACACATCCTAAAAACTTGTACTGAACACTTTCTATGGTCTCTATTAAAGATATTATTCAGCACAATTAGGGCTGGAGCATCTCCTGAACTGTTCATGAGTGAGTTGGGCAAGAGTGCAGATTTAGTAGGTGAGAAGTAGTGACATCAGATTTTAGAGATCCAGAATGCACATTGAAGGTGGCCATAAACAACAGAATACTTCAGAGACAAGAGACACACAGCTCTTTGATCTCCCTATCCCTTTCAACCCACTGCCACATTTCATACCTCTCTCCTAGTTTTATATCTTAGAAAGACATTTGTTCTTTTTCAAAGGCACCCAAGATACCACTGAGTGCCTGTATATTTTGGCAGTTGCTTGATCCCCACTAGGATAAAGCAACAATGCTACAATAAAACCATGCATGTAACAGTTGCCTATAAAATTCAGCAGAATGAATCCAATTTATATGAAGCCAAATTTTTCGATGTAGGTTACACAAAACTGAATGATGTGTCTTTAGAGAGGATCCTACACATTGATATCTCTAAAAGAGAAAGAAAAGCTGCTGCAGCAACCACAATGATTTCATGGTTTGCCTGGTTTTTGTTGACACAGCATGGAGGCCGCCTCCCAACTCAGAATTTAGAATGACAATGCAAGTGAGGAAGTGAAGAAACAAAGTTCTCTGACCCCTTCTAATTACAAGAAAAGTTGTTACGTCATCGTTGTTTACCTTATGTAGAAATAATCATCATGATAATACGATGGGTTTTTGTAGACATTAATTCATATGTTTCCAATTTTGTTTTCAGTCCAAAACTTGGTATTCTAATCTGGGCCAAGTCCAGAATTAAAATGACATTTTTTTAAATATACTTTAAGCAAAGTTGATTAAATGTATCTATATAGGAAAATATATTTAATTGAGGGAAAAGTTAAAGAAAAGGACCCATATGTAGAAAAATAATAAATTATTTTCTGGACACATATATAGTAGTATTTATAATCTCATCATAATCATTTGCTTCACAAACATGGTTTGCATGACTTGAAATAAATAGAATGTACAGTGGTACTCTCCTGAACAATACCTAGTTGTGCACCACACTTTCTGCATATGTGAGGTTTTATTCTTACTCCTGCAGCAAATGGAATGTTGTGTAGCTTTACATGCTTTCTCTGTTTCAGAAAAAAGCAGCAAAGTTCATGGAGTAACTAAAGAAAATTGGGAAAAATTAAGTATTTGCAGATTTTAGGAGGCTCCAGAAAACACATTACAGTTAGAGGATACAGTGTTTAGTTTATTCTTTGATATCTTTCAAAATGATAACTCTGGCTGAAATTATGGGCAATATATTTATCTGGGAAAATAAACTCTCCAGCAGCTTTTGATTCTTGTCTAAATCTTTAACTCATAGTCAGTAGCTATTAATGTTTATTTGAGGGAAAAGGGTGGAACAAGAAATCCAGGCTCCAACAATAGGAAGCCACTATGTAGGGTGTTACTATTTTCACTGCATCCAAATTCCACTTTTATCTTTCTCTGTTGGATTTTTTTCCTTTTCTGGGGATAATTCCTTTTAAGAAAAGATAATTCCTTTTAAGAAAAGATTTGGCAAAAAGCAAAAATAAATAAGTCATATGCAAGCTAGTGGAGAAAACACCAAAAAATATTTTGAACTATTATGGTATCTTACTTATAAAAACATATTCAATAAAATTATTTTACTCCTCTTTCAAAAAATAAAAGTGAATAACTACCCAAAAAAAGAGATATTTGGGTTGTTTGCTTACTCCATGCACCATCTAGTGGCAAGAGACAGGGAAAAAAAACCTGGCTAGAAAAGCAAAACATGAGAAACCACCTGAGATGCAACTGACAAGGTAAAGTACTTCATCTTTGGAGGTGTACTTAATGACATATGCCATTAATTATAAATAAATAAATAACTAGAAAATTTTTCAGGTAACCTTTGAATTATGCTTATCAAAGGGATTATGAATGATTCCAGATTTTTATGTTGAAATTCTTGGAGACAATTCCTACTGTGCTTTAGATCTAACAGGAGTCATACTTCATTCATACCTTTACCAGAATAGTTTAAGGATTAAGTGCTGAGATTATGGGGTTAAATTGGCTGGAATCAGATTTCTGCATACTATTACCTAAATGACCTTTGGCAAACTACTTAGCCTCTTTGGTTTTCTGGAAACATTTTCTGTAAAAAGGAGATGAAATAAGAAAACACATGTAAAGCACTTATGAAAACGTTCAATGCATATTAACTACTCTACAAATGTTAGCTATTATTATAATATAAATCAGGAAAATGAATAACGTCCATATTTACAATGCTCTTTGATCAAACCTATATAAAAAGCTAATGCTTTTTCCTCTTGACATCATAAGTATGTCATTAGCTATTTTTGGCCACTTCCACCATAAATAGAATTTACAAACTCCTGGAACTTCAATATCCAATGGGAGCCACTGGAGCCCACTTAGTAGTTCAACAGCAATGTCACCTTCAGATATAAAGGTGGAAAAATGAAATCTCACTGGAAATGGGCCCAAAACATCTTCCTCTTTGAATGGATGTTATCCCATTTTTAAATTATTTACTAAACCATTTTAAATTATCTACTAAACCATTTTAAATTATTTACTAAACCATTTTCTTCCTGCTGATGTTTCTTGAACCAGTCCACTGTTCATTACTGGGCAATGAATAATAGTGATAGGAAAATACATTCTAATATATTTTATTATTTTAATTTCTGGAGAAATCAGAGAGGCAGAAATATCTCTCAGGGTTGAAACCACTATATGTTGAGCAAGATATTTGAGCAAAGAAATGGATGATAAATGGGCTTTGGGCTTTGACTTTTGATGGAAGGATTGAGAGCAGAATACAGGTACTGCTAAAAGATTAGAGTCCATGACAGGTGTTCTAGCAGGTCACTGGTAAATGATGGGGCAAATGTGAGTACTATGCTTGAATGTGAAAGACCTTGATAATCTCTGTTCACTATGTTTACCTCAACTTTAGGTTACCATTGAAAAACTATTTCTAAAATACACTCCTACTACTTATCAACTGTAAGCTAAACTTGCTCCTTGCCCGCTGACTTATTTGAGAAACATTTTGTGAGTATATATATCATAACCATCACTCCATGTTTCTGCACAGAGTGCTGAATTAATGGTAGTTTGCTTGTTTAAATATTGGTTCAAGGAATATTTTTGATTACCTGCTATACACTAAATATGTGTGAATGATTTGCTGGGATTCAGTGACATAAGTGAACAAAGTGTCAGCTCTCAAGAAGCTTACATACTAGAGGGGGGAAGTAAACTAATATGCAAAACAAACAAAAACAAGAAAAAAACTAGATCATGATAAGGACTACTTTAAGTAAGGTGGTCAGGATTTAACTGAGAAATTTTAATTTAACCTAGGATTTGAACATGAAGAGCCATTCATATCAAATCAATCATATAAATATTCTTCCAGAAAAAGGATAAAAATGGACAGAAAAAATAAAGAGAAAAATGAGCAAAAAGGTAAATACAAGCTTGGCATGATAAAGATAACTTTCTATAGCTGAAAATTTTCTCCATTTTCCTGTCTGGAGTCCTGATCTCTTCTCCACATGAAGGGATTTTATGCAATCAGTGATATCTAGAAACGAGGGTAATTTCCAGTCCTGTTGTGAAAATATTACTATAAAAGTCAGGGCTAATCCTCTCTTAATATTTTTTTACAGAAAAATAATGTAGAAAAAACATACAATGTCTTTATCTATTTATGTACACGTTAAAGGACACATTTATTAAAATAAAGAGAGGCACTTGCGTAGTCACAGGCCAACAGAAGAGCTGCATTAAAAAAACACAATTTCCATAACAATGTGCTAAGGGCTTATCAATATTTCAATTTGGTGCTAAACACTTTGTGTGCATGACTTTATTTACTATTAACATCACTCATCATAACAAAAGAAATATTTTCTCATATAGGAAGGTAAGTTAGGGCACACAACTTCTACTAAATGGCAAGGCTGAGTTTCAAACTCAGATTTCTCTGGGTCTGATGAAAGTATCTAGAAACAGAGGAACCATGGGCACTTATCTACTCAGAAGTAATTCCCATCTCTGGGTATCATACAACTAAGCGATCAGCAGGAATCTCCCCTGAGCACCCATGACAAACACAAACAACAAAAACACAGAATACTGTAGCAGTTAAATTATCCTTAACTTTTACAAGTGATATTCCAAAGGTTTAATAAGTGCTAAATAACACTTGTTTTATATAGAAAATTCTGGCCAGAAGATAAATGTATAAAAAGAATAAAAAGTCTTCAGGGTGTGAAAAATGAGTAAAAGAAATTAGAAGTTAGACTTGCTGTTTAGTAAGAAATAACAATTTCATTTTTCAAAGTCAAGTCTAATCTTTCAAAAATCTGCCAACTAAACATGAAAAAATTAAGAATCAGGAACTGTTTTTTCTCAGGTAAAAATTATCTGAGAATAGAATTAGTATGTTGGAAGAGGAAGCTAAGATAATCCAGAGTATCAATAAGGACACTACAATGACCATTGATAGAAACCTTCATTTTATTGATATAGAATAGTACTAACTAGATCTTATGGAAAATTTAAACCACTATACTATTTTGAATGAAGCTATGGCAACAAATAAAGCATACTGTGGGAACAAGACCATTTCAATTCATGGGGCATTCAGAAGTCCTGCAATACAAAAATAAGAGACGTTTAAAAGAAAAAAATCATAGACTGGCACAAGGTATATTCTATTACCTGTTAAAAATAAACAGACATTTACATTATTCTATTCAAAGCTTTCTTTTAGATGGGAGCTTCTTTTTAAATTTACCAAGAGTTAGTAGGCTGTATTGTATCACAAATCTCTAGATAAAAGCCTGTCAGTAACAATACATACTGATTCACTGCAGGGTTTCACTATATCTGTGTAATCAAGCAGAGAATCCACGGATCACTGATCTGTGTCGTACATCAACCACATAATCTTCAAAGGAGATGGGTCATGACATTGCCATTTTGATAATTGCTCTTTTGAAGCACAACTTATAAACTTTCTTTGCTAGATAGCAAACCATTTCTTGCATAAGTAATTATGTTTATTTTGGAAAATTCTTTGATCTCCAAATCAGAAATTCTTAATTCATTTTTTAATATTTTTATTTTTCACAGTGAGGCACATGTCCTCTGAGTATGCATTGTTTTGAGACATCCATCTCCCATATTATTAAGAGCATTTTTTTCTGAAAGCTCTGTATAAATCCCTTTTCTTCCTGCTGGTGCCAATATCAAAGGTATCAAGAGAAGCAGCAAGTACTAACCCTCAGTTCCCAGTTTCCACTGGTTCAAGATTAGAATTGGTTCAGTTCAAGGCAAGAATTTCATGTGGAGTCAGATAATGACTCATATTTCTCCTTTCTCTTTGTCCAAAGGGTAAGCCAGTTCACTTTACATAGTTTAATAGTGTTTTTTTAACTAGTCATTAACACAAATAAGTTGGATTGTGCTCTAATCATCAGACATATATTATATGGATGTTCATCCAGAGACCTTGTAAAGCATGTGGTGTGCAAAATATTTATTTAATTATCCTTGGATAATGAATCAAGATGCAACATGTTTCTATTTTTAAAAAAGTAGCATAGCAAACAGAAGCTATAGAAAATAAAGAATATGTCAGTGGAAATAGAGCTGAAAGATAAAATTTAAGAAGTATGAGAGAGATCAAATATCTAATAATCTAATATCTAAAATTCCTGAGGAAGGAAAGAAGGCAGATGAGAAGAAATTAGACAGCATAAAATCAAGACTGAACTGAAGTTTCCCAGAACTGAAGGACTTGAAGTTCAGATTTTAAAACCCACTAAGCATGCAGCATAATAAAGAACAGTCAAAAAGTGATGTTGATAGAAATTATCATGAAATTTCACAATAAGAGTCATAAAGCTTTCAGAGGAAATAAAAGGTCATCTACTAAGGGTCAAATATGCAAATAATAAATACTGTGTTCTGAAGGCAACAATAGAAATTAGGGGAGAGGGGTGACAGGTGAAATGAGCAACATCATTAAATTCTCTATGAAAAAGATTTTCAGTCTCAAATTCCATACCTAGCAAACCTACTAATGAAGATAAAATGGTAGGATACATTTTTAGATATCCAAGGGCTTTTAAATTTCACTTAGTTATTTCAAACCAGTTCTGGATATTCTTAGGAATTTCTGGAAGGTATTGTTCATCAAAATATGAGGCAAAAGCAAGAAAAAAGATATCATGGGAAACAAAGAAATCCAACATAGCAGAACATCAAAGAATACTTCCTCTCCCATGATGGGGAAAAAATCCAGAATCGCAATGTTACAATAAGCCAAGAAATCAAATAGTATAGATCAGAACAAATAATTGAAAGAACTCCCAAAGTAAACAATCAAAACAATACTTTACAATAAGTCTGTAAGTTTGTAAGCCTCTTGGTATTATTTGACTTTTAAATTATAATTGTGCTTCAATAGAAGGAAACTTTATTTCAGAAAACTTTATTTTCAGAAGATTATGGATTTCACAGTCGTCCATAGAGCTTTTTCTAAGACACAGGAACACTAGCCGACTGATTTATACACTAAGTGGTGGTCTATACTGTGTTAAAAAAGGGTTTAATGAAAATTCCTAAACCTTCAAATCCATCTAGGTGACTACAATCTGAACTGGATTATGTGAGCTAAGAATACGGGAGCTAAGAATATGTAGACTAGCTTTCTTATACTTTCAGCATCATTGTTAAAAGAAATGCAAGCAGAATAAAGAAATTCTTGGATCAAATAACTGCTGATGAACACCAGTAAAAATAAATCAGGTAGATACTCGTTTTATATATAGCAATTGCTTTAAAATTATTTATAATGACGTGTAAATTTCTTATACACTTTAGAAATAGTTTGTTTATTTGCTTGCTTTTTGGCGACTAGGTCTCGCTATTTTTGCCTGTGGAACCATAGGCTCACGTTGTCTGGGGTACCACAGACTCAAGCAATCCCCAGCCTCAGCTTCCTAGGTAGCTGGGATTACAGCCGCACGCCACCACAAGCAGCTATAATTTTTTGGAACTAGGGCTCACTACGTGCCCCTGGTGGATCACTACGTGATCCCTGGCTCCAGCCACAGCATCCTAGGGTGCCGCTTACAGGCATGTGCCACCATGTCCAGTCCTAGGGAAAGTTTTAATTTTTAGTTGTTTGAAGTTTTATTTCAGCTGAACATGTCGTTACTTCTTTGTCCTCTTCTCTCACTCTCTCTCCCCACCATCCCTTCCTGGTTCCTCACAATTCACAATTAATGCCAATGTAACTATCTAACTGAAAGTTATCCTATTGATACTGGAAATTCAACTGCATCTTGAGTAACTGTGATAATCCAGCTGACTGACTAGACAGATTGCCCTTGTACACCTGCATTGGGAGGCTCATTAAGGCAGACTTTACAGGTAGACTAGTCACATGATACATTTCTGCCAATGAAGTCATACTTATGTAAGAGAACTTTTGCTGGGTGCATCTGTAAACTTTTTCTCTTCTTTGTCCCCACTATGAAAAAAATGTGCCTCTATGGAAGGAAGCATTCTGACACCATGGAATGTCACTCACTTGCTAAGAATATTGTAATGAAGAAGAAAAAAGTGAACCTGGGTCTTTGATAATAGAATTAGAAGCAAAAATACATTTCTAACTGTACAATGACATACTAAATTTATTTTGGATTCATTGTTGGAATTTTTTTTCACATATACCAAGAAAGTTTTTAGATGCTAATTTGTTTCAAAAGTACAAATGAGTACAAAGGTACAAATGAGTATAAATTACTCATAAAGTCTTCTTTAAAAAAAATCAGCTCCTTTTTCCCTCGACTTTGAATGTTAAAGCGTGTTCTACTGTCT
>PVHY01000697.1:54910-97731 GCA_004024945.1 Uropsilus gracilis
ATATATATATATATATATATATATATATATATATATATATATATATATATATATATATATATATATACTTCCCAAACTCATAAAATGTTTACTGCTGGTTTTCACATACTTTATACTAAATTGTAAGCAAAGTGAATGTGCAGGCTCTTTAAGGCTGCATAGATTCTAAATTATGCTGACTCACTTCTCTAATCTTAAGCAAGTTCCCTGGTCACTTAAACCCTCATTTTCCACATATATTAGATGAGGATAATGACAATATCAAGTTCATATGGCGGTGGTGAGACCCAAAGGAGCTAACCTACACAAAACATCCAGTACAAAGCATTGTGGATTATGAACTCAGCATATGTTAGCCACTACAACGTTATTTAGCAAATACTTATATAACGTTTACTGGTTACCAGGCACTGCACTAGTGCTTGGCAAATATTATTCCTCATTAAAATCCTATGTGATTATTATTATCAATATCTTTGTTGTATCAGTTTTGTATTTGTGGACACAGAGAAACTGAGGAGCTCTTTAGGAGCACATGACAGTGGCAGAGCTGGAATTTGCAAGCATGCTGGTTCTATAACAGAAGCTCTGATCTGCTTCCCTGGCCTCAATCTCCTTTCCCCGCCCTATCTTCCTTAACAGTTCCTACCAGCGGCAAACATTAAAAAAACACTTACTAAACTGCACTTCGAAAGGTCTTCGCTGCTTTTGAACGTTCTTACTGAAAAAGGAATTTTTGATTTAATATGATATTTCTCTTAAACTAAACTTCAGATGCTTATATTATTATAAGAGAAAGTAAAGTCTGAATAACCTACACAATATTGGTGATAATGAGTGCTTTCAATAATCCTCTTTTTTTTTTTCACAGCAAACAAAGAAGTCTCTTATTTAAAAGCAGGGAGATTTGCCAATTATCTTTATTTGCAGGAGTGAAGCATTTTATCTGAACCTGAGATATGAAATAGAAGAAAGCATGAAGAGGTGATTAGTTTTCAGCAAGATTTGAAATTTAACATATTAACTTGGAATTTATTTGCAAACGTTACATTACCTCTGAACAATGACCTGCTAAATATAGAGACTGTTTCTTCTTTAAATGATTGAGAATGTAGTGTTCCCTGAGTGGCTTTTCAGATGAGTGTTCCAATGAAAATCTGCACTTTCCAAATTCCCTTTCAGACATCCCCACTTAGAATGTCACATTATCTTGTTGCTGTTGGAACTGCCAAGTAGCTGCTTATCTGCTCATGATGGGCATTCTCACTATACCAGCAGTTCCTTAAAAATCTCTCTCTCTCTCTCTCTTTCCTCTCTCTCTCTCTCAGTATTCCTAAAGTCCAGTGGGTTCTAGTAGTTGTATTGCCTGAAAAATAAATATGACAAATTTAAACAATAAGATACTAGCTTGGTTAGCACTGGCCCCAAGTGAAAAGTGGAAATAGGAAGCCAAAGAGCTAAGGAGCACATCATTCTAACAAAGTCAGCGAAAAATACCATAGCCTTTTCCTCTTTCTTCATTCATTTCTTAAGTGAGCTAAGACCACATTTAAAGACATTTTTTTGCATGTGGTAGCATTTAATTCAGCCTTACCCCTCCTCTCCAAAGAAATCCAAGCTGGGCAGGGATGACACCAATAAAATTAAATGAAGGAAAAGGAATAGACAAGGTTTGAATTGACTGTGTTTTAGTCATAATAACCTAATCACTTACCAAAATCACTTACCAAAAGATGAATTGGAGGTATAAAGATTCAGAAAATCTGGGCCAATTATTTAACTTTTTGGGAGCTCAGATTTCTCAACACATAGTCTGTATTTAGTGTTACTAAATTATATGCAGTTTCTTCAAGAAACTGTATCTAGCTGGGCGTTGGGGCATGTGCCTGTAAACAACAGCCTATGGAGTTACGGCTGAGACTAGGGATAGCAGTTCCAGACCCTCCCCGGGGCAACATAGTGAGACCTTGTCCCCCCAAAAAAGCTGGGTGTGGTGGTGCATGCCTTTAATCCCAGCTACCTGGGAAGCTGAGACTGGGGTTTGCTTGAGTCCGTGATACCATGGGCAACATGAGCCTGCGGTTCCACAGGCAAAAATAGTGAGACTTAGTCTCAAAAAAAGAAAGAGAGCGAGAGAAAGAAAGAAAGAAAAAAAAGAAGGAAGGAAGGAGGGAGGGAGGGAGGGAGGGAGGGAGGGAAGGAAGGAAGGAAGGAAGGAAGGAAGGAAGGAAGGAAGGAAGGAAGGAAGGAAAAAAGAGAAACAATCAGTTAAATGCTTAAACTTCCAGTCCTTATAGAAATTTCCTGACAGTAGGGCTTCAGTAGTTATTTGTTTTTAGAGTTACATGAAAATCTGCCATACTAAATAATTAGGAAAGGGGAGAAAGAACTGCTTATTTGCTGTTTTCTGCCTTTGCCTCTCTTTACAAAATTAGCTATGCTAATGTGACTATACAAGCCCTAGGAAAATAATCATTCCCAAGAATTTAGTAGAGTTGAGACTTTGCCTTGCAAAAGATCAGAGAGTTACAGCAATGTCTTGGTTGTTAATATAGTATGCTTTTACTTTGTTTCTGGATGAATTTAGTTTTTACAATAAAAATGAAAGATGTAAAGGAAGTACAGAAATCTGAAACAAACCAAAGTAAGGAATAAATTACTAGGCAAAGAATAACATTTATTATTCCACAAGGCTTCCATTTGCTTATGTATCTGTTGCTTCTACCTATGTGTGAATTTCTAGAGAATTTGACTGTGTCTTATTCATCTTCATATCCTGGGATAATACTAAAAATATTATCAACCAGTATTGGAAAGATTCTGACCAACAGGAACAGATACTGACTATACCAGCAATGTAGTCATAGTTCTATGCTGGTTAAATATTTGTTCTATCCCTAGTGCTAGTAAGGTATCTCAAGAAATACTAGATTCTAAACAAATGTTTAGAGAATGCACAAATATAATGATAAATAAGTGTACATGTACCATCAGCAGAACACCCCCACTGAAGCCCAGTTCTTCCAGGACTGTTTTACTATCATACTTAAAATCTGCTTTGGACTCCAGGACCTTGTACAGTGTAGAGCAAGGAGCAAGTCTGGGGGGTAGAGGTGGGGGGATTGAAGGTATTATGGCTGCCCCATGACCTAGATTCCTCTGCAACTGTTGACAAGGCATTCATTCTACCCAGCAGGGCTTTGAATAATCAATAAAACTTTGGGTATTGCTGAGAAAATAATCTCAGTAACAAACATAGAAGGCATATCAAAATTCCCCATGCAATGAAAATTGTGGTTCCTAAACACAGACTTAATGTCTCCCTGCTTTCTGTACAATCTGGCCTAATATGGAAACAGAAATAATTGGTTTTGAGAGTCCCCTATTAGCTGTTTTATGCTGAAATAGGATTCTGTTGAAAGTATGTTTATCTTCCACTCTAGAACTGTACATAGCATTTTTAAATGATTTTTAAAAGTATGTAGAAAGGCATTAAATTAGCATCAGTGTTTTGAAAAGTTAATCATTCCCACTAAATAAATTTGAAAAGTAATTCTTAACTCTATTTGTGCATTTGTCATCAACAAATAATCAAATATTTATTCAATCCTTTGATGGACAGTTGTCTTTTGTCCATCCAGTTTCCATCCTGGAAACTTCCCAGTATTTGCTTTTCCTTCTTAAGGCATGGGCACAGCTTTGTTGGGGGCAGGAAACCTAGTATCTGTCCTCTGTTTAAAATAAAGATTTGTCAAGGATTGTCAGAACATTCTTATTACTTTCCAAGTAAAGTTGAAGCTGGTCATTCAACATAAAGTTGTCCTATCACTCTTGTCCAGGTGCTTTTGAATTGTGGACAGATTCTCAAAAGACCTAGAAGAAACCGATGGAGCTAGCCAACTGCAGTGGTCATGTCAACGTGTGATTCTCCAGCACCCCTAGGCAGAGACCTTCTGGACCTGACTATTGTCTCAGGCTTGGAGTGTCAGCTTTCTCTTCAAACTTTTAGACACTTACATATATCTTTAGTAAAGATAATGTTTGTTGAAGTTAAGTTGTTTTCTGTTATTTGCACTAAAGAAATATTTTTAGTATTTTAAATACTAAATTTTTAAATGAGGAATTTTAAATGAGGGTATGGTATTCCCCTTTGCCCGCAATGAATAGACAATGGAGAAAGAACATAAGCAATGCCAGCAAGAGGCAGAAAATGAGTCCGAGTGGGAAGGAAACAGGAGACAAATGAAGGAACTACAGTCAGGTGGTTGGGAATAGTGAATCCTCCCCTTTACCATCTTCACACCTTGGCTTTGTGTGATGGACGGGTAACCTTGACTACCATGTGTTAACATGGGGCTGGAAGCCTAAGGTTGGAAAGGAGTTGTGTGTACTTAACCCAGAGAAGTGTCATCTACTGGGAAAAACACATTTCATACATCAAAACCTTAGGAAATAATATAAAACAGAACACAGATCAGTTTTAGATTAGTCATGCAAACTTAAAGTCTTGTAAGATTTTTAAAGAAGAATGAGTAACTATAAAATTAGCTGAATTAGCTAATTCAGAAAGTTTTAACTAATTCAGAACAACCTTCAAATTTTGCAAACTCAATGAAAATGTTCAACTTATTTGTTTCTAGGCATAGGTCAAAAAATATAGAGAGACCAAAAAATCAAGTTTTAAAATCTTGTATCTTTTGGCATCATGGGTATCTGCAGTTTGAATTAGATTTAAAAATAAATAAATAAACTAACCACGTTATTTGTTCAACATACATACCTGAAAGCAGAATTTACATTTCATTTTATCTTTCAATGAGAAAGTTAAAATTTTTAATTCTTAAAAGTAATTTTCTTATATCTTAAAATAATTTCTTATGAAAATTTATTTTAAAAACAGTTAATAATTTCTGGATATTAGTGGTGGGTTATGAGGTTCATTATTCTGTTGAAACTTTAGAGTGAACTAGTTGGCCTCAGCCCTGTGAAAAGCAATCCACTCAGCTCACTAAGAGAGTGTTTCCTTTGGCAGCATAAATAGGATATTTGTTTTACCTATGAAATATGTATTTAGTATAAATGGTATCAAATCTTTACACCCCTGAGTGGATGAAAAATGACCCACTTACTCTGAAAATATCAAAGAAGCAATTGTAAGGATCTCAGTCAAACAAAGTTTCTTTAAAAAGGGGATTTAATGGATCCAAGACCAAATAGGTCTTGAAGACCAAAATAGGCCTGCCCCGCCCCCCCAGACCTAATCCCCTTAACAGATTTCCCAACCCCACCCCAAAACTGTTGCAAAGATGCCTTAGATAGTTGCTAGTTTCTACTCAAAAAAAGATATTGCAACTGGGTGTGGTGGTATGCACCTGTAATCCCAGATATTTGGGAGGTGGATGCTAGGAATCTCTTGAGTCCACAGGTTCGAGACTACCCCTAGACAACAGAGCAAGACCTAGTCTCAAAAAATAAATAAATAAATAAATAAATAAATAAATAAAAAAAAGATATTGCCCCTTCTATTTCAGAGATTGATATCTAACCCTTCATTATCACCCTCCCTCCTGTGGTGAAAAAGGGGATCCCATTAGGAGATCCCCTCCCCATGCCCTAGGTTGTGGGAGGCTCTTCATAAATTTCTTAATAACTTGCTTTGTCTTCATAGAAGAGATTTTTAAAATGATAATGATTATAATAATCAACAAAAGTGAGGAGATACTTCAAAATTTATTAAGATTATATTAAGAATCTTAGGCAGTTACAAGATCTCAAGGCAATTTAATTCATTTCAGTGCTATATCCATGCCTGACTTCAGAGAATTAAGGCCCATAAACAGGATTAGAGAAAGGTAAGGGCAGATTAGACTTGCTATGGGACAAAAATAGGCAAAGGAAACCAGGTTATGCTTTCAGGTGTGGATTAATTTAATTTTCTGGGAGGGAGGAAGGGATTGTTGGGGGTTTAAATCCATGGAGGCATCTCAGCTGCTGATGATGTTTAACTTTTCATAGTTTTTTTTTTTTTTTTCAACAGATATATAAAGATGAACAAAGAAACAATTTATTGTCTCTTGTGGGAAGAAACAACTATAAAGGTTTCTTTTAATGATTTAAATTGTTTCCTTAAACCACTCTTTGCACAAACTTATCTTGTAAACTTGTCAAGCATGATTTCAGTTCAGGTTCTCAATAATTAATTTCTTGAAGATAAGGTAATATTTATCCAGTAAATGTTTATTCAGAATCTCACTAATGAAAAAAGGCCTAATAGCCCAGTTGTACATTTTGTAAATGAAATGAGAGAAGGCTCACCTGGGGTGAAGGGGATATGGAATAACTGAAATGAAGAGAACTTTAATACTCTGGGGAGGGGAAAGATAGAGTTGGTGGTAGAGAGGTTTCTTCTTTACACATCTAACATAGTCTTTATAGTAAAGCTGGCTTCTGAGAAGCACAGGCTCCTTTCCTGGAGTCAAGGAGGGGGGAAGAATCTGAACAGGTTCTTTAAGCCCTCTCCTGGCTCCCTTTCTGACCAGCGTGACCTTAATCCCAGAAACATTTCTCCATTTCTTCCAGGTAGAAAGCAATAGTACGCAATGTGAGTGACTGGTGTAGTTAAAGGACTCTAAAAGACAAAATCTTTGTGTCAGGGGTATTACCACAAATTCACCTTAAAAGGAGTTCCTCTATCTGTGAGGAAACTGCATCTTTCAACACACAAAGGGGGTAATTAGGAAACTTTTTCTTTCTTCAAAACTAAAGGAGGTGTGCTGATTAAGCAACTAGGACAAAGTGCAAAGAGATGGACAAAACACAAGGACTTAACTGATTTAGCTATAGGGGCCAAATTTAATGCTCTAATTTTTAAATAATAACATGTTTTCCCATGACCCATATTGTCAGAATATCTATTGGCTGCTCAGCCAATCCCAGATAGGGTTCAATGGAATTAATAAGGGCTGCTTAGTAGTCTTCTCTCTCACCAGGCTTCTCACCTGGGTCTACTCCTGTCCCATTCTTTCCTCTCCCATCTCACCAGTCTCCTCACTCTTGCTTCCTCTCTGTAACCTTCTATATTCCTAGAAACCCTGCCTCTCATCTCAGTGGGACAATGTCAATAGAGCAATTGGGTGCTCTCATAAATTCACAGCTTCTGGGGTTATTTACTTTGGGTTTTTCTTCCTGATGATGATGAAGAGTGTGACTTGGATAATTAAACAGAAAGAATGGATAAACTCTTTCATTCCTAGTCAAACAATGATACTTCTTGAATTAATATGGGGAAAAGGACATGCATATATAAGTGGGGAAAAATGCAAACATTAATATCTCAAGATATTATCTTACTGTATGTAGTTAAATAATTTATAAATTATTGTAAATATGTATTTACAATCCACTCAGTAACAGAATCAGAGATATTATAAAATAAAATTTAGTAGGATATTTCCCACTTTTGAATATGTACAAGATAAAGGTAGAATTTACCTATCTAGAAGTTTCTGTTGACCCTGGAGAGTCAACAAGTAATGGATTGTGCCCTTCACAGAAAAACTGTCCCTTCCCTTTTCAGGAGCAGCCTCAATTTAATACACTTTCAGAGCCAAGGTTTCTTTATTTCCATTCTAAAAATTTGCCTGATCCTGCAGGGCCCAAGAGGAGGTTCACTGTCTAGGAATATAAATTACACTCCCTCATGTGTTTTTTTAATGAAATAATTAAAAGTCAAGTATAGATAGACTACTACACTTGGCAGCTATGACATCTTCAATTTATTCTTTCCTTGTTCATAAAGGTTCATAGAGATTATACTTGAGATTTTGAAGCTACCAGTAAAATAAAAAAGGAAGTAGTATGTAGTGATTATATTTGAATGACATTCTGAAAAAGGCAAAATTATAGGAACAAGAAGCAGATCAATAGGTGCCAAGAGTTCAGTGAGGATGGGGGGGTTGCCTATAAACAGCAGGATGAATTTTAGAGGGTAATGAAGCTGTTTAATTTCTTAACTTGTGGCACTGTCACAGGACTTTGGTCAAAATTCATGAAACTGTACATACATGAAATGAAATCTTCTGTATATGAATTTTTTTAAAAAGTGCAAGAGTTCTATTAAATTGGTATATAGAAGTTTCAAAAGAAAAGTTGAAATGGCAGGATTCAACTCTTCTTTTTCTCAGAACATCTGGGGAAATTACTTACTCATTTATTATTATAATAGTTGTGATAATTTTCTTAAAAGAGGACATTAGTCCAGGGAAAAAAGACCAGTGAGCCAAGCACTGACCTGGTGAGAGAGGAATTGGAATAAATGGAAAGGGAAAGGGGGATAAAGGTGAGGCGGGTGATATAGGAGGGGCCATAAATGGACTAGTAACTATACAAATATTACCAATGTTGGATGAAAATTTAAAAAGAATTTAAAAATGTAGCTAAGTAAGTGCCAGTCATGCCATTTAGTAATATTTCAGTCAATGATGAACCCCACTTAACAGTGACTCCCAGACTCTACCACATAGCAGAGATGTGCATAGACTATGCCACCTGGGTTAGTGCAGTTTCACTCTGATGTTTGCCCAAGGATGAAATCACCTAAGGACCCATTTCCCAGGATGTACATAACTGTACAGATACAGTCTTGTCCAATTGACAGAATGTCTCAAATTTTATTTCTCCCACCAAACCATCTATATTTTTCTTTTACTAGATCCTTTTTTAGATAAAAGGATTTTAATTAAAGATATTTTCCCATCATCAGACACTTGTTGTTTAGCAAAAAATCATATGTCCAAGCATCTGTGACGATAATCATGTTACATATCAGATTGTTTACTGGTAAAAATACAACATCTTTGGATATTCTCCAGTTCTTCTCTGCTCTGTTCTCCAGTTCTTCAGTCTGCTCATGTGTTAGTAGCCAAAGACTTTTTCCCTTGGGTAGAAACTGCAAATTTGCTAGTTAATTAGCTAATTTGTTTCCATGCTTTGTGAACAAGTGCTCATTTGTCCTCCTTTTGCTTCAGATTCATGCTGCTTGGTTCTCTTCCCATTGAATGCCTCTCACCTATCCCACGTCCCAAATAAGGCAACTTAAGTGACTATAATCAATTATTTGCCACAGATTTTTTAGTGTGAGTGTGTGTGTGTGTGTTCAAAAAGATGAGAAAGAAGCAATCTGGAAAAATTTTTATAAAGATATCCAATAACTAAAGTAACTATTTTTTAAAAAAATAAACTTTCCAATTGGTGTATGAAGACAACAAAATTGGGCAAGGTTAATTTATGGTGCTACTTCTCAACCAATTAAAAGGTGCATTTACTAAACCAGATATTCCTATAGGAATATTCCTTGCAGTTCTTCTGTTTAGGCAATAGAAACTAAATACCTAAAAGTCCCCCAGCTATTTGTCCTCATAGTCTTAACTTGTTTGGCAGATCATTAAAGAAATAATTTCATGATAAGACTTGGAATGGTAGAAATATATCAGAAGATTTTCTAACCTTAATTTTCTCCTGCATTCTTTCCCTGAAAACAATTTAAGCTTTATGTGGACATTTAGCTACCTGTTCTTACTCAAGTAACTGAATTTGTTAAGACAGTAAAGTTTGGCTAGAAAACAATGGGCTAATTTTGGTTTAGATTAATGATTGCAGAAACCTTAAAGCTATTTGTGAAAACAAATGACCTGAAGTATCACTAAAACATTCTAGAGACTAATTTGTGTTTTACAAATCTGTGTTCTCTCCACCAACTTCAGTGCTGGGATTGTATTTCTCCCTAGCCTCAGAATGCGTCACTGTTGCCTTGACTACAATGGAGCCATTGATTTGAAACACAAAGAGGGAATGGGGACCTTGCCTACATAGCAAATGCTTTGTGCCTGCTTTAAATCTCTCCTGGACTTGAGCAAATCAGAATTTAGCCAAATACTTTACACTACTTTTAAACTCAATCTGAGAGTTCCACATAGTGAATAATTTCACCATCAATTTTCAAGTACAGATTGTCTATAAAAAGTATACTTGTAGAAATGGGAAAACCCCAGGGTACACAATGATGTAATTATATAATAATAATAATAATAATAATAATAATAATAATAAAGTATACTTGTGAAATTAAACATCCTACAATGATTCCAGTATGTATTCTTTTATGCTGGAAAACATGGTGGTAGATCAGAAGATATTTAAATGAGTTTCAAGGCTCTTTGATGCCTCAGTAAATTTTTTAATTGAGATTTATTTTGGCGGTATGAAAGAATAAATTTCTGATTCCCTGTCATATACCTATATAGACAATATTTGGATATGTGCTTATATTCAAACCAAAGAAGGCTTAGTGGAGGAGAGAAATTTTCTTTTCCTGGCGCAACAAACTAAAAAACACAAAATAATTCAGAGACAAAATATGATCATCTTTCGCTCAGGGACAAAAACTTAGATGTTTCTATGAAGCCCAGTGTACCCAGGAGTTATTTTTGCGTGGAAGGGATTATACATTTATCTTTTTCCCTTCTAGGCATGAAATACCATATAAATGATTATATTTTTCTATTTCTTATTTTGCTTTGCTGCTGGGAAGCGCCATACTTTTTTAAAAAAAAATTTATATTAATCATTACAGAACACTCAGACCTGCCCTTCCACATTGACTGCCTAACTTCTCTTGCTGCCTTATTCCTAAAGGTGTAGGAATATAGTCTAAACTGACTTTCTACCACTGAATTAAAAAAAATGAATATGTAAAACATAGAAAATTGAAAATTTGCATATTTCCCACCATGCTTCTTTAGTTTTTTTTTTTTTTTGGTTGATAGATTTTTTTTTTATCTTTCCAAAAATATTGTAGTATTAAAAAACATTTCCTATTACACAGATCAATTTATGTTGGAATCCAGTTACTGTTAACATCTTCATTCAATTTTCAAATATCTATAGACAAATTTAGACATGTCTTTATAATGTCAATTTACAAATCACTATGATTATTATCTTTTATGATTATTAAATGCCAATTTCTGTAAAAATTATTTCTTTTATCCATAAGTTAAAACATAACATACAGAGCAAAAATCACCAAATTACTGGGCAGAGACTTTATAATCTAGCTTCAGGAAACAGGCCAAGGCAAAGATATAACTCAATATGAGACCACCTTGCGCCTTCAATGACTTCCAGATATCTAAACGTAAATTCGAATGTATTTCACAGCATTTAAAGCTAGCAACAATTTGCACTCTGCCTCTTTAGCATGTTTATTACTACTCTGTGCTTTCAAATATGAAACACTCCAGGTTGCTTATTCTCTTTTATTCCTATATACATTCATTAAAAAAAAAAAAAAGTCCATGACGTTCTAGGCACTTTGTCAGAACTGGAAATAGTCAGTGAACAAAACAGATAAAAAGACCTACTCCTATGAACTTAATACTATAACGAAGAGAGAAATACAATAAGATTAATAATATCCCTTTTCAAGCAGTGTTTTTCCCTTATAGATATCTTTTAGAAGATAATTATCAAAAATCGTAAGTTTTTATTTATATAAAATAAACACAAGTTAAATATTTTATTTAGCTCAATCGATGGTGGTATCAGTTTATAGCTGATTCAAAAATATATAAAATATATAAAAATACATAAAAAACAGATTCAGCGTTAAATCAGAAGTATTGAAATTAAATTTTCAGT
Source organism: Uropsilus gracilis (assembly GCA_004024945.1). Classification (NCBI taxonomy): domain Eukaryota; kingdom Metazoa; phylum Chordata; class Mammalia; order Eulipotyphla; family Talpidae; genus Uropsilus; species Uropsilus gracilis. Next base: position 66,608 of record PVHY01000697.1, read on the forward strand.
GGGAATAAACCTTGCTTTCCCAAGATAAGATAAGAAATTAGAACATCAACTTAACCTCTAGAAAGACATGAGAATTATTTGCATTGTAGTGGGTTGGGTGGCAGCTTCCCAAGAAGATATATCAACTTCTTAGATCCTAGAACTTGTGAATATTAACTTATTTGAAAAAAGTCTTTGCAAATATAATTAAGGACCTTAAAATAACGACAATATCCTGGATTATCAAGGTAGATCCCAAACCCAATGACTGTTATTCTGAGACAGACAGGAGAGACAGACAGATCTAAAGAAGATAATGTGACCAGGGAGGCAGGGATTGGAGTGATGGAGCCACAGCTAAAATAAGTCACTGAAATTTGAAAAGAGGCAACAAATAAAATTTCCCCCATAGCCTTTGGAAGAAGTCCTGCTGGCACCTTAATTTTGGACTTCCAGCCTCCAAAATTATAACAGAATAAATGTCTTCTGTTTTATGCCATCAAGTTTGTGGTCATTTATTACAGCAATCTCAGGAAACTAATACAAATTGTTATCAATTACTTGCAACTTACAAAGTTGTAAAAATAGCCCTATGTGAACAGATAATCAAGAGGGAAATTCTTTAGACAATGCATCATTTTCCACTGAAGCACCATTTTTCTGTACATATTTTATTTTATTTATATCTTGAAACAGCCTTCTTTAAGCACCTCAGCTTATGAGACGAGAACCCTATTTATCCTTTGAAGTCAAGTTCAAATGCCACCATTTATTTATTTCCTTTAGATACTTCTGGTGCCTCCAACTAGAATGGGTTGCTCTGCCAATAATTCCTTTTAGCATTCTGTCATACCTCCTAATATGAATTTACAGGATGCTGTCTTCTTCTAGCATGTACCATGTGCACAGTAAATCCTTAGTACATATTTGAGGGTCTTCAGTTAAGCTGAAAAAAACATTTGGCCCACAATGACCAAAGCATTGACAAACCAGTCTGACTCCATGCTTGATATGTCCAAATCTAACATTATAAAAGAACTTATATCCCAGGCATCTAACTACATAATACAGGTTGTCACACATTCCCTACCAATAAAAATATGTTATATCTATAAATGGAATCCTATAACTGGACTCTAAGAAACTAGAGAAATACACCTAGACCTTTCCTTCCAATAGACATCAGGTAACTATTTGCCCTTGTTCAGGTCATATTTATGCCAATGTCTGTTATTAAGTCTATTATTCTTTCTAGGATTATTTCTTAGGATAGCCTTAGACTTATAGCCTTAGACTTTAAATGTTGCTCTTCCTATGAAAATACATACATACATACATACATACATACATACATACATACATACATACATACATAAGTGTTGCTCTTCCCTTCCTAACCCTTTTAATTCCTAGATAAAGTTGTATATGCACAAAACTCTTGTAGACACTGTTGAAAGTCTTTTCCAAGGAAATTCTAGAACAACATGCACACTGATAATTGCAAAAAAAATGCTTGGGCAACAAAAATCTTTTCTGACACTACAAGAAGACATTCTTAAATCTCTAGCCTTTTACAACTTGAATATTCATAAAACATGTTTGGCTTCTCCTCACAGGGCATTTAAATCTTTCAAATAGTCTCAAACTTTTCTTCTAGGATTTTCATAGAGGAAAGTAAAATTTCTGAAGTGGAATTAATATTCAATTTTAATATACTTAAAAATCTCCAATGTTAATTTTATCAAACACAGTTTTATCTTGAATCATCTTAAAACACCCATTTGAACCAGAACAATACATATTATCTTCACTTCACAGCTGAGAAAATTCGAGCCTTACTTTGTATACAGAGCTGTCTTTTTCTGGTACCTGCAAGCCAAACTGTTGGTGCAGAAAACAATGTGTTGACATGAAGTAAAAGGTAGTTACATGGTTTGTCTAGAATCATAAAGCTAGAAAACAACTTGAGAGGAAGTAGAATACAATTCTCCTGGCTCCAGGTTTCCTTTGCATATCTACAATAACAAGTTCACATTCTATGACCATGTTGACATCGGGTCAAAAGGGGCAGAAGCCACCAACCAACAAGCCACAGTCAAAATGCAGCTTCTGCCATCCAGGTTCCTTCAGATTCGTACCACCCCCATGTAGCAGTTGTGACTCAAAATGTAGTTTAACAACAGGGCTTCTTTATAAGGGAATATGAACAGGGTAAACAAAAAGTTCTTAAAGCCACAAGTGGTCACTTATCTTACGCCAGTCACCATTTTCAGTCCCCCAAATCCCAAAGACATATGTCCATGATGGTGCCCTTTGCCCCTCCAAACCTGCGGCAGGCACTCTGCAAATCCCAGTCTTTGTCCAGTGACTTTTCTTCTCTCTCCAGTGTTCCGGGTTGCTCTGCTTCTACAAGGTGCTTCACACTTCTTCCACAATTGCTGATGTACCAATCAACTTTCCAAATCCCTGGCCATCTCCAGGTACTAGCTAACTCTGACACCTTGCTCTGGTGCCACACTCTCCATACTGGCCACTCTTGTACTGGTCACCATGGCTCCTTGCCACCACCAGCTCACACTTTCAGGGGGCTTTTGCCCAGCCCAACCACTTAGGCTACTCTTTACCCATATGCCATGCTCATCTCTCCCCAAAAAGTCTGTCCCGATCTCTAGTCTCTGCAACTGCTTTCCTTTTTCTCTCTCGCTCTCCTTTTTCCCCCCTAAAAGTCAAAGGTTCCAATTTCCCTCTACACACCCTGTAGGTGACACATTCTCTCTTTCTGGTCCATACCTAGAATTTGCAACAAAGTAAAAGTACTCTTATCCTATTTAACTACAGTATCCCTATTCTGTTTAGAGCATTTTTCATCTCTGTGTTTTTCAGACACAGTTAATGGTATCAATGCCTAAATTTTAATACTACCCATGTTGGGTTCCCAGCTCCAAACTGCCCATATTGGGGTTCAGTCTTAAATCTGGGAGTAGAAATTTATCATGAGGTAAAACAAAGAAAATGTGAATAAAGTATGGATTTTAGTCAATAAACATATGCCATGATGTCAAGCATTGCTTAAGATTTAGGTCAATGATGAACCACAAATATAGCCCCCAATGGGCTACCTCTATTACCTAGGTGTGCAGTAGGCTATATACCACTTGTGTTTATGTAACTATATTCTATGTGTTCACACAAATATAAATCACCCAATGATGTGTTTCTTATAACCTATCCCCATTTTAAGGGACACAGTATGTATTAATTGATCAGTGATAACAAACCATATAAGATGTGAATAATAAGGGAAACTGAGCATAGGAGGTAAAAGGGGACTCTCTGTACTCCTTGCTCTGTTATCTGTAAACTAGGGTTGCTCTACAAAGTCCACTGTTTAAAAAATAAAACTGTGAATTCTATATCTATCCATGGAATAGATATTCTATGTCTTATCTTTTGGGAAAAGGTAAGTCAACACAGCTTCAAGTTAGAAGACTGGAGTTTAAGTGCTTCTTTGCTATGAGCATTCAGTTGACCTTCTGGTGGTAATGAGTTTATTTATAAAATTGTGTTAGTAGTACAGTTTCATCAGGGTTTTTAAGAGGAAAAGAACTACTTGCACATTTTATATATAAAAATGTACATATATACATACACGGCTACATAAGTATACACACATATATTGTGGGAGTCAATTCCTCAAAATATAATACATGACATCTTACCAAGGTGTTAAATCACATGGTAGAAAACATTCTATTGTAAGAAATTCACTCGTGTTCTGCAGAGGGATTCAGTCAGCTGACACTAGGAGAGCCAAAGGAGTGGTTCCATTGTGAAAACAAGCTGGCTCAAGACCCATGAAGACACACTGGTTCTTAGAAACATTTTAAAATAGGGTGCAAAAGGGAGCAAAGGCTGCTAACCAACAAACCACAGGTCCACGTCACCTGTGCATAGCAGTTGCCACTCAAATGCAGTTTAACAAGGTTTTATTAACAAGGGAAATTAACCAGGAAAACGAAAAGTCTTCACAGCCACAAGTGGCCAGTTATCTTACCCTAATCACCATTTAGTCTGAAAGTCCCAAACACATGTCCAAGATGGTGCGCCTTTGCCCCTCCAAACTTTAGAGGTAGGCACTTTCACAAAGCCCAGTCTTTCTCCAGCATCTTCTCTTCACTTCCTTCTTCAGTGTTCCACACTGCTCCAGCTCTTCAAGGCTCTTCAAACAGTCTTCCACAATTGCTGATGTACAAATCAGCTTTCCAAATCCCGGGCCAACTCCAGGTACCATTTCACTATGACACCTTGCTGCGGTACCTCACTCTCCACACCAGCAACTCTTCTACCTTGCCACCTCCAGCTCACTCTTCAGGAGGTTTCCCCTGGCCAGGCCACATGGACCTATTCTCTCAGTCTGCCATTCTCCTCTCCTTCCTTTCCTTTATTCTTTCCCTCACTCCTTCCTTTTATGTCCACTCTCTCTTCCCGTTTCCCATTTTCTCTCATGGTTCTTTCAGACTCTGCTCACCAGGGCATTTTGGCATCTATTCAATTTTACTGCATCATTTCCCTGTATCAATTTCAAGTTCAAAGGGAGGGAAAAGCCTATATATCAGTTGATGAGCATCAGACTAGGGAAATCCTTTCTTTGAGAAGGAGGGTCAACCATTCCATCCTTTTAAGACCTTCAGCTGGACACAGTGGCACATGCTTGTAAGTGACAGCTTATGGAATTGCAGCAGGGTCTGGGGATCATGGTTCAAGTCCCACCCAGGGCAACACAGTGAGACCTAGTCCCAAAAAATAGCTGGGGGTGGTGGTGTGCAACTGTAATCCTAGTTACCTGGGAAGCTGAGGCTGCTTGAGTTCGTAGTACCATGGGCAATGTGAGCCTGTGGTTCCACGGGCAAAAGTAGTGAGAGCTTAGTCTAAAAAAAATTAAAAAGACCTTCAGCCAATTAGCTGTGACTCATTCCCACTAAGGAGACAATGCTTTCCTCAGTCTACCAATTGAAATGTTTTTAAACTGCACCCTAAAACCCAGGAAAATGTTTTACTAATTTTCTGGGTACCCTGAAGATCGGTCACATTAACACATAATATGTACCATCACAGCTACAGATGGGTCATCTGTTGGTGTTTCATTTCTTTGCTCCCTTTTGTCACAAAGATCACCTGAGTTACCATGCTGACCAGCCCTCACAGTGCTTGCTGATCTTGCTGTCCTCTTGTTACCAATTAAGTCTGGGGTTCCAGGGGAGTATAATTGCAAAAGCACCACTTAAAAGGGCCTTCCATTGCCAGCAGCTGACTCAACTGTGAACCTCTTTGCCCAGGGGAGACAATATTGTGAGAACCCTCAAGGCCAAATGGTGAACCCAGCTTTGCTAGGGAAGCTCCCACACTGTGAAGCCATGAAGGTCACAGTGGGAACCACAAATTTGTGGGGAGTCCCACTATGTGAGCCCCCAAAACCATGATGTTCCCCAATTAGAATAAGGGAGCACCAACATGGTGAATCCCCAGAATTCAAGTGGGGTCCCCCAATTATCCCATGGGAATATTGCAATTCCCAAGTCATGCAAGTCCCGTTATGTTGAACCTCTAAAAGTCAAAGTGGAGTACCCCACTTTCTACAAAGGGTACCCCAATTTACTCTAGGGGATGGCCTGTGACACCCCTGCTGGCCAAAATGGGGCCTCCGCCCTGCCCAAGGGAGTCCTCACTTGAGGCCAGGGTAGAGTCACTCCTGCTGGCCTCACCCTGATGGTCCCCTCCAGGTGCCGTTACCCTTCTTTCTGCTGGTGAGTCAGGTGCAGTCATGTGGTGCCCAGTAGCCAGGTAGGCTTTTGGCAGGTAGGTTCACCTGCTTACTGGGAGCCTATTGGGAACCCACTCTGGCCAGTGGGTCATGGGTGTGTGTTTTTAACTTGATCGTTCTCTGGCCATTGGGAGATTCCTGCCTAAGGGAACCAACCCAACTGGGCATATTTCACAGTGGAGGGGTTCTCTGTGGGTGAGCCTCTTCCTCATTGCCCAGCCTTCCCCCACTAAGCTTTGTGGATATTTTGCTGGTTTGTCTCCTGGCCCACACCTGTGAGTTCTTGCTGTTTCATGCTCCCTCCTGCGTTCTGCTACTGACAGCAGCCTCATGAACTCACTCCTGGGATACCTTGTACCCTCCTCCCCTGTCTGACTTGTAGGTCTTACTGGGTTTCTGTGTCTCCTATCTGTCTGTCTGTCTGTCTGTCTCTGCTTCTACTCACATTGTGGTTTCCTTTTCTATTCAGTGTCTTCAGATTATACCATATTCTTTGCACTTTCATTCCCACTGCTCTTGGATACATGGTGGGAACTGACTTTCATTGGTGACTGACAACACCATCCAAGGACTAGGTTCTCTTTCATCTTGGATCCCCTTGCTCCTTGTCCATCTCTTATATCCTGTGGGCCAGTCACTCATCCGTGCTATTCCAGCCCCCAAATTAGCCAGCAGGCTCTGTGATGGACAGCTTCCTTGAGCACCAGAGATAAGCTGACATGGTCATTAAAGCACCAAAGTACAAAAAGGAGAAGAAAGTATAGAGCAGGGCAGTCTGGAAGAGTGACTCTTAATGTCTGCTTTGCCATGTGTTTGCTCTTCTACAACCTTTATTGAGAAGTTTATCAATACATGACATAAGCATTCATTAATTCCAAGGCAGTTTCACAGTTGTTGTTTTTTTTTTTTTTTCAGACAAAGCAAAGTACAACATATCAGAGAAATGTAAGCAGATGTAAGACTTTCCTGAGGCAAGTATCTCTGGTGGATGGTTGTTTGCAGTCAGGTTTACCTTGTTCTGTTGGGCCTTCCCACAGAGCAAGTTATCCATAGTCAGAACCTGTGCCATTCAGTTCCCAACAAGGTTCACCCTCTTGTAGTGCCCTAACTCTCACCCTTTTCATTTTTGTGGCATCTCTTCTGTTGTTTTAGAGGGCAGATGGAAAAGAAGGGCCAATGGGATCCCTTGGGTTCCTGCTGGGATGCTGGCTTGCTGGGTCCTCTTACCCTCAATTTCTGGATCCTCCACTAGACAGTCAACACCAGGATACTTTTGCTAAAAATAAGTGAGAGGTTTTAGATAAACTCCGTGGTACACAGATCAAGAACCAGGGATTCTTACCAGATAAGAGCCTTTTTGGAGGGTCCATAAACAGAGACCTTTCCCACCAGGGTGTAAGTTCCTCATTGACCTGGTTGGAGACCTGCCTCATTGGCTAGGAGTCAACTTGCCCCATCTCTGGCATGCTCTTTGTGCCTGTACATCAAAGTCCTGAACCCAGTAATCAAGACCATAATGCAGAGCCACCTTTTCTCCTCTTTCAAGCTTGGATCACTCTGTGCCTTTACTTGCTATAGGATCCTTGGCATTGGTTGAAGGGAAGCACAGGTATCTCACTCACAGCCAGTAGGGCTATCGTGATGCCCTAGAGAGAAAAGGTCTAGAATACCTTGGAAATCCTCTGTGATCTGGTGGAGGTATGGGGTGGAGAGACTGTGTGTTTCCCAGGGCTAAATGTGGGTCCTCTGAAAAAGAAACAGAATTGGTCTTCTTGGAAAGGATCCTAAACAAAAGGATCATGTAGAGGTGAGCATAGATAAAAGGAGAAACCACGGGGAATGAGGACAGAAAGTGCATCAGGATCAGGATAGTAGTAGAGACATTCACAACCAGAGAATGGCCAGCATGGATTTAGTTCTCAGAACTCTCCAGATGCCTCACGAGAGAATAGGCCCTCTGGAATGAGAAACAGCCAGCAAGCTTGAGGTTCATCACTGCACCAAAGTTGTAGTACCATGCTTGCTTTCTTTTTTTCAAAGTCTGGTCAATGCAGAAGGAGCCAAAAATCTAGCTAATTAATAAGGAAAGTGGTAACGAGCACAGTAGCAAATTTCTTACCAAATCTTATCCACTGCTAGCTTCTAAGTCTGGAGCAAAGGGGATGCCAAATCAAGGAGGCCAGAGGATCTCATGATGCTTAAAAATTGACATTTTAATCTACAATTTTTGAAATTGCAAGAAAAATGGCACTATAGTGAATATTTTAATACCTGGAAGAATGAGAATTAATGATACTTTTCTGAGTAGGGCTTCAAAAACTATAAAATTACTAACCAACAATGTATTAACAAAACTGTCTACCATTCAAATAGGAATTTGTCCCAAAGATGCAGGTTTGTTTTTGTTTTGTGTCCCTACAGTTCACTGCAAGAGGATTCTGTGTGGGTTTCTCTCATAGTATCAAATTCTTAAAATCCATCTGACCACACACACATACACAGGAAAGTAAGAGGAAAGAGGCAAACTTATTTAGAACAGTTATGAGAAAAAGGTTGTAACAGAGCAAAGGAGAGGAATCAGACCTAGTGGGAATTCATAGCCCATGGCCAGGGAGTAGCAAGAAAGCTCAAAATGGTAGTATGTCATAGGGATTTTAGACCTCTTTTCAGAATTTTTCCAAAGACCAATTAGTCTCCTGGGATTGGCTGATGTCACTGTGCCAAGGCTCAATGTCAGTTTCCAGCTTTTGGAATTGACTTGTGTCTGCCCAGAAATGCTCCTATTAGTTCTTCATCCTTCTTCTACTAAAGCTGTCTGGTTAGTTGTCTCCAATTTGGTACAGGTAGACCAGAGGATAGCTAGTCCATTTCCTTTGGAATTTACTTTCTTTGTCCCCATTCTCCCTGTCTCTCAAGGCTTCTTGCATGCTGCCAGGTCTCAGTAGATTGACACCTAGAACACAGGTAACCCATTCACTCTCTGGAGAGAAGACTAAAGGATCCTCTCAGAGGGAAGACCTGCCTAGACCCAATCATGGGAAAAAGGAACAGAGCTCACATGCCCTGCCTGGAGACATGCCAATCTCTCCCAGATCTCTGACTATCTGCGCACCCAGAGCCTTGTTCTCTTGGGTTTGGACAAATTTTTATGATGTAGGTGTGTTTGGCAATTGAGTCAACTTCTAGCTCCTGATCCTTTGCAAGGAGAGTTGGGTGTGGTGGGACTGAAAGGTTCACCCTCTGTTCATTTGGCTTCCCTAGATACAAGGCCCCTGCAACTTCCCTATCCCCATGTATTTCCCCCAGTGATGTCATTCACTTAACATGAGATGCCTTGACCACTCGACACAGTAAATGCTCTGGGAGAAGCTGTTACTCAGGACCTGCAGATAAAGAGCAACTATGTATGTTCAACCTATATTTTGGTCATCTAAATAACCAAAATAGGTAGTTGTTACTCAGCACAATGTCACAGTCAGACAAGCAGTACTTGAATATAAATTTCTGTCATCCACATCCACAAGTCAAAGATGAAAACTCAAATGATCCTATTCCTGAGGCAGAAAAAAAAAACATTTTAATAAAATCCATCACTCCTTCATCATTATAAACTTTCAGCAAACCAGGAATAGAGGGGAACTTGCCTCAACTTGATTTAAACCTGATTTAAACTTGACTTAAATCCTGTTCTACTGAATGGGAAGAAATGAGATGCTCCAAAATTGGGAGGAAGAAAACAAGACCCTCTTTCAAGCAGCTCATTCAGCATCCTACTTGAAGTCATAGACAGTGAATGAAGAGACGTCAATGAAAATTTAAAAATTAGGAAAAAAAGATTAAAGTTGCTCTGCTCATAGCTGATGTGATGAAATATGTGGAAAATTCCAAAGAGCCAACAAAGTTTTCAATAGCTAATAAGCAATCCTAGCAAGGGAAGGATGATATAAAGATAATAGACAAAAGTCCATTGCTTTCCTATAAACAACTGGAATTTGAGTTCCAGAAAATGTAACACCACTTGAGTTTGTATCAAAAGGGAAATATTAAGATGTCAAAATAATAAAATACATTTAAAATATGCTGAAAACTACAAAGCTATAGGGGAAGGAAATTAAGGAAGACGACCTAGATAAATAGCCTGTTATCATGACTAGAAGACTCACTGTTACATGTAAATGTAGCACTGTTCTAAAAAGGCAAGTGTGTTGGTTAAAAAATATAAAACTGCTGATTCTACATCTATCAAAGCTCTTATCCAATGGGGAAAGATAAGTCACTGCTTCAAGTTAGTGATTGAGTTTAAGTCTTCTTTGCCATGAACACTCTCTTGACCTCATGGTGGTAATGAAAATCTTTAGATCTCAGTTTATTTATAAAATTGTGGTAGTAGTACTGTTTAACCAGGGTTCTTGAGAGAAAAAGAACTAGTTGCATATTTATCTATATAAAAAATACATACATATGTATACATACCTACCTACATACGTATACACACACATACACACATGTATTTTGGAAGCCAATTCCTCAGTATATAATACATGACATCTTATGAATGTGTTGGATCACATTGCAGAATAGATTCTAGAATAGTATAATCTATTCAAAGGAAATGGCGCCCACATTCCACAGAGGAAGTCAGCAGTGGTAGTCAATGGTGTGGTTCCACTGTGAGAACAAGTCAGTTCAAGACTCATGAAGACATGGGTTCTTAGAAACATTTTGAGGTTCAAAGGAAGGAAAAAGTTGATACCGCAGTTTATGAGCAGTTAAACAGGGGAAATTCTTTCTTTGAGAAGGAGGGGCATCATTCTATCTTTTAAGACCTTCAGCTAATTGGCTGAGACCCATTCTCACTAGGGAGGAAATCCTTTCCTCAGCCTATCAATTGAAATGTTAGACTTGACCATGAACAGTCAGGAAAAGCTTGGACCAATTTTCTGGTTGCCATGAGGCTCAGTCGGGTTTACAGGTGGCATGTGGTTCACAATCACAGATGGGTCATCGTCAGTACTTAATCTCACTGCTCCCCTTTGTCACAATGATCAGTGTGGCCCACATGAACACCCCACCCTCAAATTGCTTGGTTATTTTTCTCCCCACTTGTTACCAATGAAGGCAAGGCTTGAAAAAAGTATCCTTTCAAGGTTCCCCTTCAATGAACTGCTATTCTAGCCTTCCATTGCCCATGGCTGACCTCGGCTCTGAACCCCCTTTGTCCAGGGGATCCCCTATTGTAAGACACAGGGCCATAATAGGACCCCTAAAAGGATCAAGGAGGCCCAATGAAGTGAACCCCTAAAGCCAAAAACGACATTGCCCTAGGGAGCAACCCACAGCAAACCCCAAAGTGAGTGTGGGGTCCCCCACTTTTACCATGGGGTCCTCCAACTTGACAGAAGGAGCTGCCACATTGTGAACTCCCAAAACTAAATGTGGGGAATTCCACTTTTGCCATAAAGGCCCCCCAATTTGGCGAGGGGCCCCATGACCTACCCCCTGGCCAAAGTGGAGCCTCAGCCTTGAACACCCCCCCCCCCGGTGCTAACTAATAGCCTACTTTCTATTAGTGGGTTTTGTTGGCTCCCACTAGCCCACTAGCTCTTTGGTAAGTGAGGTTCACCTACTCACTGGGAGCATAATGGGAAACCACTCTGACCAGTGAGTTGTGGGTATGTATCTAACTTGACCTTGACTATTGGGAGGTTTTCTGCCAAGTAGAACTCCCCTCTTCCCTATTCTTCTCTGGGATTATTTCATACAGGATGAACTATGAATGACTACTTTATCATTACAAAGCTTTTCCTTCATAAACTTTACAGAACTTAGATATTTTGCTGTAATCACACCCTGCCCCACCTCCATGTTTTCGCCCAGTCTCATGCTCTCTTTCACGTCCTGTAGACTGATGAGCACATGCTTGTGTTGCCTTGTGCCCTTCCTTCCCTGTCTGATCACTAGGTCTCTGTTTCTCTCTGTGTGTCTCCTTATCTGTCTCTATCTGTTAGTCTCTGTCTCTCTCTCTCTGTGTGTGTCTCTGTGTGTGTCTCTGTCTCTGTCTCTGTCTCTGTCTCTCTCTCTCTCTCTCTCTCTCTCTCTGTGTGTGTGTGTGTCTCCCTCCTTCTGCTCAGATTGTGGTTTCCTTTTTACCTGCTGTCTGTGTCTTAGTATCACACCCTATACTTTGCTCTCACTTTCCTGCTGCTTTTGCTCTTGGTGCATTATGGTAACTGAATTCAGCTTTGTGACTGACCAGAGTCCCAGGACACGATTCCTCATCCATCTCTGGTTCCCCTTGCTCCTTTTCCTTCTCTGACTTATTTCCTGGGGGCAAGTTGCTTATCAGTTCCCTTTCTGCCAGGCTCCTCTTTTAGTGTTCTTACTTGCCGTTTTCATTATGGTGGCATTTATTCTGTTCTTTTCTTCCTAAAGGGCAGATGGAAGAGAAGGGACTATGGAATCCTTTAGGCACTTATTGAGAGGCTGGCTTGCTGGATTTTCTTTCCCTCAGGCTCTGCATTCTCCACTGGAGAGTCAACACCAGAATACTTTTGCTAAAATACATTGGAGGTTTTTGGTATACTACATGGTCCATACCACTCAACTAGGTGCTTTTACAAATGAGAGTTCTTTCAGAGTGTCCATAAACAAACAAACAAACAAACAAACAAAACCCTTCCAACCAGAGAGCAAGGTCCTTGTTGGCCTGGTTTTAGACTTACCTCATTTGCTAGGGGTCAGCTTGTCACTTCACTAGGAGTGCCTTTGGGCTCTGCACTTCAAAGTTCTAGTTCCAACAATTCTCAATATCAGAATGCAAAGAAAACTTTTCTCCTTCTTCCAGGTGAAGGTCCACTCTATCTGTTCCTGTACTTGTTATTCAATACTTGGAGTTTGAGAAAGGAAGTATATGCATCTAACTCACAACCAGTAAGACTTGTTTTGCTCTAGAGGGAAGGTCCTGATCACCTTCAAAACTCACTATGGTCTGGTGGGACCAGCATGTGTGCATATGTTTCCCATGGGTCTACCATGGATCCTTTGAAAGGGAAGTAGAATTCATAGTCTTGGAAAGGATTCTAACCAAAAGAACCACCTGGAAGGTTGAGGTGTTCACTGATAGAAGGAAAACCCATTGGTGAACAAGGACAGAGGAAACATCAGTAGATAGTCTGTAGAAACACTTATGACAAGGAAACTGCCAGCATGGAATTGGTTCTCTGAAGAACTCTCAAAATGTCTCCTGGGACACTAATTTTAAGGGTAGTTATATTGTAATAGATTGAAGTATAACAAAAGGAAATAAGTGATATTTCACAGTGTTTAGAACACAGTTACAATTTTATGGGATTATATTTCAGACAGTTATAGTAAAACTTCCTTAGAATTTAACTCATTTTAATCACTACTGAACTAGTGAATACCATTGAAAAATTAAACCAATGTTGTTAGGCACAGAAAAAAATTCTCTGGAATAATCTTTAAAGTCCTTTTATGCCTAAGAATGTAATACCTCCATTGCTGTTTCTATTCTGGTAATATTCATGAATATTTCCATGGAAAATTTAGCACACAAAATAATTACAGATATTCTCATATTTTATAGACCACATAATCCAGCAATTCCTCTCCTAAGTATCTACCCAAAGCACACAGAAACACTAACTAAACTGAATACATACACTTCTATATTCATTATAGCACTATTTACAATAGAAAAATTATGGAAACAATCTAAGTGACTAGGACAGGAATAGATTTGACAAACATAGCACACATGCACAATGGTATACCAGTAATTTGATGTGTGAAATTTTTATTCCTACTGAATCAACTTGATCTTGCTCACCAATTCACAAAATTTGCTCAATATTTTAAGAAACATTTAAATTTATTCTTATCATGCTTCTAAAGCACTTACAAATCTACATTTTTAAAACTATTTTTATGTGAATTAAGGGTTCTTTGTAGAAGAACAAAACCAATGTGATACACAGACATGTATCTACATTGATAGAGACATTCTAAAGAATTACCTTACAGTATTGTGGGAGCTGGCAAGTCAGGAAGCCTGGAGACTCAGGTAGTTCTTCTGTTTTAGTCTTGAGAATCCCTTCTTTTCTGAAATGACTTGATATTTGCTTTTAAGGGCTTGAATTCCCTGGGTGAATCCCACTTACATTGTTGAGGGTAATCACCTTTAATTAAAGTCAGTTATTATAAATGTTAATCACACCCACCAAATAACTCATAGCAACACCTAGAATATTATCACACCAAGTTACCAAGCACCATAGCATATCCAAGTTGGCATATAAAATGAACTATCATCTATCAATTAAGATTAGGTGTCATTATTCAAATGCAAATGGTCAGAAATTTTTTTTCTATTTATCCCTGGGATATTCTCTTTCAAGGAACTTCACTTTTGTGATTCTGTGGTGTTTTTTTCCAGTCAGTTCCTGTAACTCTCACCAAATGTTTGGACAGAATCTAGCGTGGTCCTTGACAGTCAGAAATCTTCATCAGCTGCACATCTCTGTTCTTTTGGGTGCTATATTCATCTTTGGAGTCAGAACAGGGGAGCTGGAATACTGATAATTCATCTGCTAATTTTATTCATTTGCTAATTTTGTGCCCCGAATATCTTTAGAGTCTTGTGAGTCAGAAGGACTGAACTTTCTATGGATACTCTTGTCCATGCTCACAGAGGATGATGCCCTGTGCTGTGATAACAATAGAAATGTTGCTACTGCTGTCTTGGTCATAATCTTTCAGGCTGCACTAACTGCAGCTAGGTAGGTCTTTCCCTGAAGGTAAGTGCAGTCACTTCAAGGTATCATGGGTCTGAAAACAGAACCTTACTGCTCTTCACAGTCCATCACAGATTCTTGGAACAAAGTTGTTTGGGACAGGAGAGCATTTCAATCTCAGGCACAGGCTGCTTATGAGACTCACCCCTTTCTGGGTTATTGGACTCTCATGTGTCACTGGCCTTTCACTCTCCTTCATGACCAAGATCCACTAGGGAAATGGAATTTTCTTCTACCAGGCAAGATTAGTTACAGTTTCTTTAATCCATCTGGGGATATCCAATAACCTTGATTCCCACAAGATTGAAAGAAATGTGTTCTTGATCTTTTTCCTCCTGAAAAACTAAATAGGCCCCTTTCAAAGCTCCCACTACTTGTAGGGTTGCATTCCATTTTCACAAGCCAAGGATGGTTAGGGATTCTGTGATAAACAAAAAATACCTCCCTTAGGATAGGGATGTTTTGTTTTGTTATAAAATCATAATTCAAGGAATCTCAGGAAAATCTTCCCAGAACAATCCGGTCTACCCCCAAGTGACATGCTCTCTTCTCCAGAAGGTGGATAAGTCATCAGTAAGTTTTACAAGACAAGTTTCTTGGAACACAATATAAAAAAGACCCCCTAAAATGCCCTTTTTTTGTTCTATCCTTTGGATGTTTCGATATTCAGGGTTATCTTTCAAGAGCTTTCTGATAAATTGCACATGTCAAACTGACTCTGCTTAATTTCCTAGTTTGTCTTTATCTAAAATATAAATCTTATTGGACTATGTCCTTTTCCTTCTTTCCACTCCTTTTCTTCTGTATTAGTCTTCTTGGACTGTCACAACAAAACCTCACAGACTGCATTAAGTAAAAGAAATTTATTTTCACATCTCTGAAAGCTGGAAATCCAGATCAAGGTCCAGCAGGATTTGCTTTCCAGTGAGAGCTCTCTTCCTGGCCTGCAAATGGCTGTTTTCTCCAGGTGTCCTCACATGGCCTTTCCACTTAGTGTACATGGACTTGGGGCCTCCCCTGTGATCTCATTTACCTCAATTACCTCCTAAACTCCTATCTCTAAGTACAGTCACATTGGGGATTGGACTTGAACATATGACATTGAGGGGACACAATTCAGGCCATGGTGAATACCTGACATTGTCACTGTCCTTGAACCCTGGGCTATATTCTAATACTCTTGATTAATTTTTCATGGCAAAGCACTTGAACTTACAAATCTAGGAGCTAGGGATGATGACAAAGTAGCGCATTGTTTTCGTCAGCAAATAGGAATCACCTCAAGAGTATTACTTCTTTAATGTAAAAAAACACAAACTAATATCAGCTTATGTACCTCCTCTCCAACATTTACTCCTACTGAATCAAGGAATTAGTCAGAAGAAGATTAAATAAAGAAAAATATATAGGATAAATCTAGTGGGAAGATCTACTGAGAAGAAAAAGATTTTCTTGTATATAAGAACTTGATCATGATAAGAATTTAGGCCCCCCCATTGCCTCCCACTCCTATTGCTTTGTAGGGAACTGGAGGATAAGGATACATCAGAAGGAGATTCAGCCCAAAAGATAAAAGTTCTGGTGTTTTTCTTCCCAAAGCCAGATATTGAGTCAAGCAACCAGGGATAGTAATGAGGCGTAAGACCTTCCTGACCATTTCTTAGTATAGGCAGCTCAGTCTCAAGAAAAATAGGAAGAGCAGGGAGAAGAGGAAAAGAGAAATGTAAAGATAAAAACAAAAGCATCCCAAAGATCAAATATCAACTATGAAATTTTAACAATATACAGACTCTGTGGTTAGGGCTTGTAGACAAAAGTATCTGTCTAACTAGAAATACAGTATCTTTCTCCTTTGAAATTAAATAAGTTATTATTTTTAAGGTACTCAGAACCTGGGACATAGTAAATTTTTTTATCAGTATATGTCAAATAAAAGAAATATATACATATATGCACACTAAGTGGACCAGTTCAATGTCTCAAATCCATCTATTTCTCTTTCTTCATATCCATTTTATTTCATCACATAATTTTGCAGGTGCCTCACTGAAACAGCTCTGTCTGACTTCTGACTTCATAGAGGCAGAGGGAGGTTAGAAACTATAAATCAGGAGACTGGTCACACATTTTTTATTTTTTTAATTTATTTATATATACATATATATTACATATTTATGTGACATCTTTGTCTACCCCGAGGTTCTCCCAACACCTTGTCACCTGTGAACCATCTTTATCTCTTGTACCCTTCCCCCTCCCCTGACTATACCCTCCTCCCCCCTATTGCTCTGTTTCAATTCTGTTGGCAGTTTTAGATTAATTTTGTCTGTTGTTTATTTTCCCTGTATTTCTCATATAAGTGATACCATCCTGTATTTCTCTTTTTCTTTTTGGCTTATTTCTGCTAACATGAGTCCTTCTAGCCCCAACCATGTTGCTGCAAATGACATGTTTGTCTTCTTTGATCGATGAATAATATTCCATTGTGTAGATGTACCACATCTTTTTCAGTCACTCATCTCTTTGGGGGCATTTGGGTTGTTTCCATATCCTGACAATTATAAAGAGTGCTGTAATAAACAGCCGGATGCTTGTGTCTTTTTGAATTAGTGTTTTTGTAACCTTTGGGCAGACACACACTTTTGAAATGAAAAATGCAATGAAGCAAATCCTAACAATTGAGTGGGTGTCACAGATAGCAAATACTCTGATTTCAAAGATTAAAGTATCTGGTATCAAAGTTGGGATGAATTTATAGAAGATGGAAGAGAAAAGAGTCAGAGAAGATAAAAGATACAATGATAGAGAAGATCCAAAAGCTGGGAGAACAGAGTCCAAAAGACATCATGTCCAATAAAGTTTCTGCTTCATGAAACTGCCATTCCTAGTACTGCTAGCTCAAGTCTGAAAATGTGAGTTATTATGTCAATGAGATGAGAACATTGATTTCCTTTAAAATGTCATTTTCCCATGGTTTTGAACTCAACTTCTCTAATTTCTCATTAAAGTGATGGTAGGAAGAACTATGGGGACTATAACAATGTAAAAATAAAAATAAGAATAATAGAGTAAGAAACTAAAAGTAATTTCTTTCATGTTAAAAACAAAATATCTGTTATTTTTAAGCCTTAGGGATTTTTTTTTGTTTTGTTTTTGTTTTTTAGTATCACATACTAATTCTTAGACTGTTCTGCAATGATTTAGGACAAGGAAATTATTCACAATTTAAAAGTGTTTTATTTGTTATTTAGTCTCAAGAAGAATAAAGGCTCTTATTTTTTATTCTGAAAATGTGACTACTTTTTTCAAATTTCATCTGTGGGCACCTGTTCTTCACTTGGTTTCCAGTAGACACAATAATAGAA
This sequence comes from Uropsilus gracilis, assembly GCA_004024945.1. Lineage (NCBI taxonomy): Eukaryota > Metazoa > Chordata > Mammalia > Eulipotyphla > Talpidae > Uropsilus > Uropsilus gracilis. The sequence goes on from PVHY01000697.1 coordinate 84,586, forward strand.
GCACTCTATTTTCTCTGAACTGCCACAATTTAGGCAAAGCTATTACAGATTTTATTATATTCAAAAGAAAAAATGAAACTCTTAACATTCTCTGGCATTGTTTTTGCAGTTTAGAAAAAGGTTAGTAAAGTGGTGCTTTGAACAGCCTCTCTCTCTCCACCATAAGCAGTGAAGAGCCACAGGAGAAACTGTTACTGGTTTCTCACAGAACTTAACTCATTCTCTGAAAATGCTACTTCCACACCTTGGCTATTGTCAAGAACATGGGGTGCAGGTAACTCTTAAATGCAGTGTTTTCACTGCCTCCAAATACAGTTTGAAAGGGGAATTGCTCTATCACATAGCAGTTTTATTTTTAACTTTTGAGGACCCTTCATACCATTTTCCACAGCAACTACACGGCTTCACATTCCCACTAAGAGTGCACAAATATTCCCTTTTTCCACATCCTGCTGACCTTTGACATCTTTTAAACCATAGGCATTCTAACACGTGTGAAGTGATAGCTCATTGTTGTTTTGATTTAATTTACAGGGAATGTCAATTCCTGTCACTGGTTAATTTGGATTCTCTCACTTTTCACAAAGGTCTAAGTTGTTCCTTTCTCACTATTACTGCAATTGTTTTAAGACTTTGGAATTTTAACATTAAATTTTTTAAATTTTGTATGGTTCTTTAGAAAAATATAAGCTAGTCTTCCTTCTCATCAACAGTTTTAGTGGGTTAGCATTAGGCTTTATTCAACAGGTGAGGCTCCAATAAAGGGGAATTTAAATCAATCCTCTCCTTTCAACAAGTGAGTACACATGGGACCTTGTGATAAAAGAAACACATTTGGTTCATATTTCTCTTTGTTTTTCTCTGCTTTTCTTCTTTTTACCTCCAATGATGAAGATTACTCCAGTATGCTAAATCTACCTTTGTGTTAGTACATAACTTGCTGTTATTTTTATGTTTTACTCTTTTTGAAACTAAATGCAAACTATAAATTGTGGTATTTTCTCTTTTCTTACAGGAATTTCTAAATCTGAGAAAGTATAGAACTGTCTAAGTCATGATCTTCAGTGAAGCCTTATTACTGATTGAAGATGATTTGTCGTTATCTATCTCCCTAATACATTCTAATCAACCATCCTTACAGCTAAACATGGCCATGTGACTCAATTCCTCACCAACGGAATGCAAGAAGAAATAATGTATGCAAATTCTATTCCACTTGGTAAACAGGAAATGATCTTCCTAGACTTGCTCTGCTATTCCTTCGTGCTAACTGGACCTCGACAGGCCAGAAATGCATCTTCTACTTTTCAGTAACCTGGAAAATGGAGAAAAATGGCGGAAACAAGCTGTGCCCCTGAATGATCAGATGGAGCCAAACTGCCCCACAATCTCAGCCAGTTGGACTATGATATGAACAGGCAGCACACTTCTATAACAAGTCACCTTACTTTGTATAGTTGGGCTTTTTTGCTTTAACTGCTTGGCCTTCAGGAAGATGCTTCTGAATGGGGTGCTAGGACCCAGGTCAAGTCTCAGAGGAGTTCTGCAGACTCATTACACAGCAAAGAAGATGAGTCCACCTTGCAGCTAATGCTGACAATGGGAATAGATACCATATTTTGTTCCCATTTAAATATGAACAACACAAGGAAAAAGACCTCTCCTTTTCTTTCCCATATTATTTCCTTTGTAAGATAATATGCCCAGTGGCCTTCTACCAAAAGGTGCTCCTTTCTTTGTGCTCTTGGCAAATAGCACCAGAGTCCTGACAAGAGAGTGGAGGAAATAGAATGGAAAGAAAACAAACTTGAGTTATACAAATCTCCCAAGAAGACTGTTCAAAGTTTTATCCTGTCAAGCATCTGCTGGAAACAAAGACGCAATGTCTTTTTGATTTCTAAGATGGTATTTTTTTACAAAAGTATGGCAGATAGTTTCATAGCTGATATTCTGGCAGTTACTGTTTTCCCAGAGTCAGGAATCAGCATCTCTGTTCTGTAATCAACACAGGGTCTCATGCTTTATTAGTGATTACAAGGTCACTCTATTTTTCTACATATATAGCACATAGACTTAAATCTACAATATCACAAGGATGTTTTGGTGGAATCATCTTGATTCTCAGTGGAATCTGGTTGGTGATCTGGCTTAAGTCTTTATAATTTTTTAAGTGACATAAAACCTTGAGAGCTAAAAATTATCTTAAATAATACTTTGAGGAAATCCAGTTCCACTTTTCCATTTTCTTACTCAACATTATTATCTTTAGCACTGATATCATTTGTTGTTTATTTAACTTCCAGACTGATTCCTCTAGAAGCTTATGCATTCCTTAAAAATAGGAAGCATATCTCATTTTTGTCTTTACCCCAAGGCCTTGTACTTAGTACAAATTAAATGCTAGATAAATATTGATCAAGTTATGTAAAAAATGAGTACATAATTACTTGCACGAACAAATGTGTGACTGAACAAGACAAAACCACTGCATTTTTCACTAGGCTTTTATCTGCCATACATAGGTCACAGAACCTCTGTTTTGTCACTATTAGAGTATTCAAGAAATGAGACAGAGATGAGGAGATTGAAATGAGGAGATTGAAACACCAGGAAACTCTCTTTCTTGAGTTGAAGTAAGTTAAACATCCTCTGAACACTTGACTCAGAACTTGGAACAAAGACATCAGTTTTCTAGAGCTGTAATGACTGCTTATACTAGTTAACTTCACTGTTACACTTCTGAAGAAGATAGTCTCACTCTTTTAAAACTGCAACACAAAGAGCCCATATCATCGAACCACAAGTCTGTGTCTCCTACTTCCTAAACCTTAAATATCTGTACACTATGGCAATGAACTGAATGAACACCACAAACCATTAAACTAATACATGTTGTCACCACATTTTTTTGTTTTTACAAAAAAAGTTTAATTTTAATGTTTTTATTGCCCTGTCACCAGGACAAATGATAAGAGAGCTCTTGAGATAAAATTCAAAATAATTTTAACATCAGCATATCCATTCTAACTGAATCAAAATATCTGCATGGTTTCCCAGTGACAAGATCTTCTAATTCAAACAGAACTTCTAACTTCCCATTCTTTACCTTATAAAGAATTAGGTGAACTGTTTTTGCTCCTTTGATTGGTCAGAACAAAATGATTACTATTTAAGTTGTGATTAAGATGAACTTTAGCCCACCATGCAGGTCCTCCTTTATAACCCTTCCAGATAGGCTGGCCTCAGATATACACTTCCATCCATGAAGCTCCCCCCCTACCATGCCGCACACTATTTCCACATAATTCTTTTCTAACCTGTTTATTCCTTCCCTTAGAAAAAAAGGAGGAATAACGCTTTTGAGTGCTTGTAAATTTCATTATTAGAACATTCATCCTGTTGCAATAGTTCATTTCATACCTACAACCATGCAAAGAACTTTTTAAATAAAGTTTCTCCTTACTAAACCCAAATTTGTTTATTGTGTTTCAATGCATTGGTGGAATAAGCCTGAAGACTATAAAAAGACCACTGCAAAGGTCTATTTTAGAGCTGACAAGCATCTGAACTACCTGAACTTGTACACTAATGTAGTATGGAGCAGAGAGAAATGTTTACTTCTCTTTTGCAAAGTAAACTTGGTGGAATTTTGGTGGTGCCTTAAGCAAGGGGAAGAAATTAAAAGCCATGTCTTCTCATTATGTGTGTGATCTCTCCCTGGGGCTTCTGACCAGAAAGTTAGTGATTCCAACCAGTTGTTAGTGGTGCCTCCTCTGTGCTCCCTCCACACCTATTCATGCCTACCTCATTGCATGTGTACTAGGTCATCACCTGCCTCTGTAGTTTTCCCCCTATGGACTGTGAGCTTCCTGAGAACAATCTCGTTATGACATATCCTGTATTTTCAGCACTGAGCAGAGTGCCTGGACTCCTAGAAATGGTCACTAAGTGTTCACTAAGCTTAATTAAAAATTTAATTCATAAAACTGACACAATTTCTTAAGGCCAACACGTACACAATTCTCAGTCAGTAAAATTAAAGTGTCTAGAATGCAAGCTCTCTGACTTCTGAATTAACAGAAATGACAAATAATTTGGATATAATGACATAATAATTTTAGCTATTATTTACACTAGATTTATGATGTGCTTGGAATTGTGCTAATCACGTGAACACCATATCTTTTATCTTTGCTAAAACTCTAAGAAATACAATTACCAGTGCCCCTATTGCTCTGATGAGTGAACTAGGATTAAGAGAAGTTAAGAAATTTTCAATCAATCAGCAGGATGGGAATTCTGACCTGTCTGGCTGTAAAGCTCACACACTAACCTTTAACTGCTATTGCCTTCCTTCCATTTCAGAAATAGCTGTGAGTAGTTTATCATCGGAGGGACTACTCATCTTTCCATGTAAAGCTGAATATTATATGTCAAAGAGAAAGAGATGATAAAAGGCAATGGAAGTTTATGTTTCAGGCAAATGCCAAAAGCACAAAAACTGACTTGAGAATTGCATTCATACCTATATTTTAGTAGTAGAAACGCTGACTGAGGGCTGAGGTAAGATTTAGAGCCGTGATGATCTACACTAACCACATTCAGTGTAAGGCTCACCTTCCTACGGACCACAGCCAGACACACACACACACACACACACAAACTGAAAAGCATCATTTTTCTACAGTGTTTGCTTTTCCAAATGAGTCTGTGTGTATTTTCTTGGCACAGTTCTGTATTTACACAGCTAGAAAACACAGGGGTGGAGAACAGCCGGTGTGGTACCAGGCATCTCATCACCAGCAAGTGTATCCTCAGGAAGAGCTTGCAGCAGCACTGGCAGATGTGAACTGATAGCAATCAGCACTTTCATTGCTCCTGGGACCTGTTTTCAATGCTCTGAGCTGAGACACAAGCTTGAGGGATGGCCACGTGATAGACTTAAACATACAAAAAGCATGATAAAATCTAGCCATAGTACCAGAAGAGAACTGATATCTAAAGAACCAAGATAATCTTTTTTTTAATTCATTTTTTAAAAAATTTCTTACGTATATAAATGGCTGCTCAGACGCCTTCCCTCCCCTCCCCACCCACTATGGTCAGTCCGTCCATTCACTCAGACGCCTCTCTCGTCTCTCTCTCTTCCTTTTCTGTGGCTGTGTCTATTTGACAGCTGAGGGATTGTGTTCCTGGTACACAGCATTCTGTGTGTGAAGGATTGTAGTCTTAGCTTTTCATTGGGCAGCCTGTCCATGCTCACTTGAGGTTTAACAATGTCTTCTCATTGCTGGCTGCCCGCCAAGATAATCTTAAAAGCATCCCAATCTTCTGATCTTTCTGCTTCCCAGTAACCTAACATAGGATTGTCAAAACCCTTAATTGTCACAAAAAATTATTAAGACAAAACTACTTGTATTGAGATATATGGTCTTAGTGAATAAAAAGGTCTTCAGATAACAAACATGCAAAGTAACTGTTGTTCATCGGTCACTGGGATTACACAGAGTCTGGAAAGGATTATTTAATGAAAACCCAGAAAAATAACTTATTTCTGACTTCAGTTCTTTTCTAATGTGATAGTTTTCAGATTGAACAATGACTGACTCAGGCTCCTTTATTAAGAACCTGGATTCTGATGTGTATCAAATATATCACAGATAATAGCTGGATTTTTGTTTACTAATATCTATTGAGAACTTCCCTGTGCTGGAGATGTTGAGGTAAGTGTTTTACAAGTATTATCATAATTCTTGTATAAGTCCATGAGGTAAGTAATGTTAGTTCCATATCCATTAACAGATGAGGAAACTGAGATATTACTCTATTGGTTAAGTCAGTGTGGAATCAGGATTTAAACCTAGAAAACTGGAAGTCAAGTATTTTGCTGTTAGCTGATCTACTCTTCTGCTACCTGGTTCTTCCTGGAAGAACTCTGTTGAAGAATTAGAAAATCAGCCACTGCATGTAGGCCCTTCTTAATGGCCAAAGTAACAGATGCGGTGATATTAACACTGAATTATTCCCTTACTATATTTTGTAGTGCAAGAAACTCAGAAAGATTCCAATAAACATCTAAAAAGCTATTGTAAAATGAACCAAGAAAACTTTTTTCCCATTGCCATTCCTGGGGATATTGTAAAGATTTTATCATAAGGCTTATAGGGCTGTTTATAGCCCAAACACAGCCTAATCTCCCAGTATCTTCTCTTCTTACAACCCATCACCTGTATTTACAATACCTATCTCTGTGAATCACTGATCATTGTAAGTTATGATCCTTAATACTTTTGTACCACTATGCCTGCTTTTCATCCTGGAATTCCCTGCCTTCTTTTCATTAGATTTAAGTTCCTACTCACCTGTTAGGATGTATTTGATAGTCCCTCATCTGTATAGTTTTCCTTGGTTCTTTGGAGCAGAATTATTGCTCTTAATGGTTCAATTTTTTCCATTGTCTACTTTCCCCAAAGCTTCTTGATAAATATTGTAATATTGGATATTTTGAGCACTGCATCAGAAAACTCTGATTGCAATTACTATGTTCTACATTTCAACTTCCCTCTGTGAATATGTGTCCTCCTTTTTTTTAATGCTAGGAAACAAACTCTTAAATCTTTAAAAATTAAAGATGCCTTTTTTCCTATTTCAAGTGGACTATGATTTAAAATTCACTTATTTTACAACTTATAGAAAATAAATATAATGAAAACACTCTAATCTTTACTTAATAGAATTAGCAGAAAAAACTAAATGGTCAGGGAGAGATATTGGGAGAGCAAATGAAGAATTTTTCCAAATTAAATGATGTTAAAATTCATACTTACATCACATGTTTGATCTTTGGCAATCTGATATTATTTTAATCATTCTGGTTTTAATACAATATGATCTGTTAAAAGTAGCCTGCTGGAGATTTCTATGAAGTGGAAATTATGGAAATGATTTCAAAGTTTTTCTTTTAAGGCTAATAAAATTTGCCTCTGAAAAACACCAGATTAAAAAACATATCCAATAACCATGACTTACTAATATATTTAATTTATTTTACAGAATTTATTGAAAAAATCAAGTATTTTCATATTATAATCCTACTTTCCTGGTACATTTTTCTCCCTATATCATCTTTTCCTTTGACAAAGTCCTTCTAAAAGTAAAGAAGACATGTTGGAATGCATCTTCTTTATTAGTAGTACTATCTTGACATATAAATTATGCTGTCTTTATTCAGAAGATAACATTCAATAAAAATATAAGAAAAAGGAGACTTTTGTCATATCATATAGTAATAATATCTACATGATTTTTAAATGAAAAATATTTTGTATATATTTGAAATTAATTCAATATGTTTTAATATATGAAAAATTTATGAATTATGAAGTGAAAAAATAACTTTATAAACTGTGCCCTCTCCTTAGTAAACATTTCCCAGCTCAGCCTTGAGTTTGAAGTAACATTACTCTAAAAAACTACCAAAAGACTAACAGATACATGTCTTACAGCACCATCTAGTGTTAAAAGAATGATTATTACGATTTGCTCCTCTATGGAGACTAGTATACAGAGATTTCATGAACTCACTTTTAGAGACCATGAATGTCTGCAGTATTAGATCAGAAATCTTTTATCTCTGTCCACGTGGTGCTTTGTAAATATATCATCTTTTAAATCCCAGCTTTCTTTCCACACCTGCTCATTTTCATTGTCTTGAACAATAAAGAACCAAATCTCACAGATCTCTGTGGCTGTCATGCTGTACACATATACCTGGAACAGGGTAGGTGCTAAGTAAATGTCAATGAATGAGAGAAGAGTTATCTGGTAGAACTACAATGCCATTAAAAAGAAAAAATGGATGCCTGAAATTATTATTTTATTTAAAAGCATAGATTTGTAAACAGTAATATAAACCATCAGTGATAAAATTACATACACTTATTTTTTCTATAAGAGGCTTTAATTGAAGCTTTTAATGTTTTAAGCTTGAAGCCTGGTTGTGCTGTGAAGGTTCCATTCACAGAAAGTCCTCACACTTGTATGGACCCGAGACAGGAACGGATGTGGGGCCTGCATATGCCTATTCAGTAGCAGCTGTAGGTCCAGCACTATCCTTCTGTGTCATAAGGGATGGCACACCCAGTTTCAGTGAACAATAGCCTTCTTTGTTTGTTTGCTTGTGATTTTTTTTGTTTTTCATGGATAGGAATTGGTTCCTTAATTGTAAATTGAACTGTCTGAGCTATTTGAACAAATACAGTTAAAAAAAAAAAGGCAGTATTTTCATCTCTTGTGAGAATTTGCCAGCTACTGGTAAAACTTAAACAAATTTTCCACTTCTTTGATCATAAAATGTCCGCTAGACATCAACAACTTCTCAAATTTGAGTAAAGGCAGTTGACTGCAGCTTCCCAGAAAACAAAACCGATTTATCAGATCTACAAAACTCAGTGAGAACAGTTGTGGGGACATTGAGACACACACACAAAACACAATTTCCCTTCCTTTAGTAATATTTCAGTTCACATAAATGTGGAAACAAATGAACAGTCTATTCCTGCCTCTGCTTCAAACTAGAGATTGTAAATGCCACTACTTACAGTCCTTCAGGGCTGAGTCCAGACTAGAAAGTGAATCCTGCAGCCCACTCAAGGCACTGCTGTCAGCAGTAAATGGGTTTCCCAGGGGACTCATTAAATTATTTTGTATACTTATTACAAATTATTTTGTATAATTTGTCAATAAATGCTAGAACAAGGTGTTTCAGGTCTAGAATGTTGGTTTTTACTTTATTCCTGAGAGGGTTAAAAAAAAAAAGTAATTATGAGTTTCAGAAATCTGTCAAAATAATTAATATATTATCCTTGCATGCAGGTCTTAGTTCTCTTCTCTACCCTCTAAATCATTTGGAATTATTTACAACTGGACAGTAAAGGAATTACAAATAGATCAGGTATTTTTTACCAGTTGAGTTGATTATTTTTTTTCTTTTCATCTTTTTTGTTTCACACATTTTCAGGTATATACCATGCGCTACACCCCCTATGTAATATATGGACATGGGGGTAAATTTATGCATACTATCAGGCATGCCCTTTGACCCAGAAATTCTATTCTGGGGATTTACCCTAAGAAATAAAAAAGTAAATAAGGGTTGTTATATAATTGTTATAGACCATTTATTTACCACAACAAAGTTTTGGAAATGCTCAAAAATAAGATAATAGTTAAATAAGTTATGATAGACTCATATGAGAAATCACCATGTAGTTATTTTTAAAAAGTTTAAAGAAATAGAAAATTGTGGTGGGTGTGGTTACATGCATCTGAAGAAATGTAAAGCATACTTCTAAATCATAAACAATATTGGAAACTAACAATGTTTTAATAAAAATAATCAACTTTAGAAAAAATTTATGAAAAAATAAACAGAATTTCACAATATACAGATGGGAGGGAAAAAATTACCAAATGATGTGTATTTAAATAATTTATGTATTTATAAACTTTAGCAATGAGCAGCAAATATCTCTAATGTTTTTATGGATAATTCAATTTCCATTTTGGAATTTACAAATTTATACAACAAGCACGTATGTCCATTGTAATCTGAAAAAATAAACAATAAAAGCTATATATAAAAATTTAAAAATAGCAGTCATGTGTTAGACAAAGTCATGGGTCTGAATGAAGGAACAAAATGTCCATTGTTCTTCAAAAATAATTATGACTGAAAAAGCAACTTGGCATCCTTAGTAGGGACAAGCTAAGTGTCATCGCTGTTTCAAACCCAAATGATGTGATTATGTGAATCATGTTCTGTTTTTATTTTTAATAATATTTTAATAATATCATTATAATATTAGTTCAAGTCTTGCAGCAGGACCATAATTGGTAATGCACTCACATAAGGTTTATGTTGAGACAAGCAGTAGGATGGGGACACAGGTGATTGTGGTGAGACTTGACAATTGGAGTGTATTAAGGTTGCAGGGAGCAAAATGTTGCAGGAACTTGAAGGATACTTCCTAATCGTGGTGCTAGCAGGGGTAGGATGGAAAGGTGGAAGATGGCATTAAAACTCTTGGAAGACAAGAAGGAGGATGTGAAAGGACTTTAGTTGCAACTTGGATATATTAAGTTTATTTTTACCAGAACATTTTACAAATGCTTCAGTCACATTGATGTCACAATTAAGATCTCTGCTTTGGAAATGGATGGTGCATGTGTGCATGTGTGTGAGATGGAAGATTGAAATAAGCCAGAAGTAGAGCTAGTAGTCTGGGAGCTATGGCAGTAGTGCAGATTTGGAAATATAGAAAGGTTTAAAATAGAAATAGGACAACAGAAATAGAAAGAAGGAAGTGAATTAGAGATGCAAATGGAGAAGAAGAAAGTGAGGGGGCATGGGGACATTTGGAAGGCAGCTGCTTCATGCTGTGATGATGCAATTAGCACAAACTTCGGATGTTTCAGTCATCATCATCATAGGAATAGAAAACATCCCTGCAAAGCAAATCTTTTCTTTATTCACAGTGTAGCACTCCACCCCCGACTTACTACAGCAAGAAAAGTCTTTATACTCCTGAGGACTCAGCATTGATAACTATATGTCCTGTTATTGATATATTAAGCAGATAATCAAGAGAGCAATCACATGAATAATTTAAAACAGGATGGTTTTAAATATTTGTCTTAGGATCTATACGATATATGTGTATATATATACACATGTATATATATATATATATATTCTTTAATTAAGGAAGCAAATTGTGGCCTATCAAAAAAAACCACCTCATTATATTTATTGGGTTTACTGCTGTTATTTTACTAATGAGGTACTTGTGAAGCAGATATTCTCAGCTTTTCTGAACTGCCTGTCATCTCTCATTCAGGATGAGGGCCCCAACTGGGTCAGAAAGAAGGGGGATCACAATGGGGGCTTGTATTAGTAGCATCCAGCAGGCCAGCTACATGTGACTGGGAATCATATCTGCCTCACTGGATCCAGCAAAAAAAAAGGGCAGGCAACCCTCTAGGCGAAGTCTGTATTTTTGGGTCACTGACTTTTATAGGGCTGCATTTCACCTCTCCCATGTCTATGTGGTAATGTTCATCGACTGAAACAAATTTCAGAAGTATCTTTTGAAAGCTCTAAATTAACTTAGAAATGCTACTATAGTTCATTGAAGATTTAAAACAGAATTGGGTACACATATAACTATATTATTAATGATTAAGGTTGATTTTAGAACAATACAGATTTATATGTAGAGAAGACTTGGGGGGAATACTACTGATTAACCCACAAGATGATATTTTGCTTCCAGAACTTTTGAAGGATTGTTAGGAATCTTAGCATTCAATAGTGGCCCCTTTGATTATCCTTAAAAATATCCCTTTTCTCTATAACTAGATTTTTTCCATTTCTTATGAATTATTATTTTTATTTATACATTTTTATTAGGGTAGCATTGTGTGAGATCAGAGACAGAGGATCACATTTTCCCAGATGCATGCCAGCACACCACACCCACCAAAAAGTCACAGAGTCATCTCGAGGAGGACTCAGCCCCACTTTTTCCCCCTTTGATTCTTGTCTTGTAGCCCCAATTCTACTATCAGATTTCTAGGATTTGTACCTGACTTTGACTTTGAAACAGAACCTTTTGTTCTGTTTCTCTATGTATCACAAATAAGTGAAACCATCCAATACCTGTCTCTTTACTGATTGATTTTACTTAGTGTAACCCCCTACAGTGCCATCTATGTTATCACAAATGGTAAGAGTTCATTTTTGTAACAACTAAATAGTCCCCCATCTCTGTTTGCTGTTAATGGCTGTCATAGTTCAGAAGATCCTTTATGTCAATGTTTAAATTCCAATGGAAACAGCATAGCAAAGGCTGCATTTTCTCAATTACATTTCAATCCACCTACCAAGTAGATAAGAACTTTTGATAAAGTTCTGTTCACATGTTGCCTTCCTCCATGAAGGACTGATTGGTAGGAACTGAGGAATTAGTTCTGGGCTAATATTTGCCCCTCTTTATTTTCTATCATTTCCCATTTAGCACCCACAATTTATTTTTTTTATAAAAGACTTTGAAGAAGCCTTATTTCCAGAATCACCCATTTTGAAAATAGACAACACTTATTCCATAATTTTGTCTTTCACGGGAAATACTTTGCACTGGGGTCTGCAATTTACACTGAGAAAGAAGTCTGCTCTCTGAGAGTGGCTCTGTAAAAGGAGCACTCACAGTGTCCATTTGTGCAGCTACATTTTCAAACTGCCACCTTCCTCCCAGTTTTCCTGGTACAGAGGAATGAACAAGGGTACCTCAGCTGTTACCATCTCCTGCTTTGTCTGGGAATGCTAGTCAGTGTGGGCCACCCTTGGAATGGAGTCAATCTGGGCTCCCCTGTCTTAGTAGGAGTCTGGGTTAGTGAGAACTTAAACCTAAGCTGTGATTCACAAATGTCTCTGGGATTGAGGAAGAGTACAGGACTTTATCTAGAAAGGAGACTTTATTCAGATTGACACTAGCCAGGGAAGAACTCCTTCTTTTCTGCTATGATTTTAGAGTGTTTCCTAAAAGCAATTATGTCCTTGATTCCTTTCCTTTTTGTTTTCCATTTATCATTTGAGTACAGATCTCATATAAATCTGTGAAATGCTCTCTTCTTTACTGTACACCCTTCCCACTACTTGCTTGTCCCTAATTCACATTGGAGTAGATGACATTTCTCATGGCCAGGAATGTTCTTATGTAAGGTATCTAGTGAGTTTAGTAGTAATGTAAGGTGATTAGTGAGTTTCACTAGTTACTTTCAAATCACAGCCATCACTGGCACAGAGTGAGGCAAAGCTCTTCTGAAATTGTCTGAACCAGGGCCAGAGTCCACACCAAGGGGATACCACGAGAAATGCCTGGGGCAGGAAGCTAACTTTAGACAAGAAGAAACAGAGCTCTGCCTCTAGATCCCAAGAACTACTTGACTGAACCCTGCAAATTAATTCTCTGGGCAGCGTCACAAACGCAGAGCAGTATCTGCAGCCTCCTGTTCCAGACTCTCTGCCACATTGATTTAGAGCTGGAGGAACAGGAGATACATGTGGTCAAGGACCCAACAGGAAAG